>PVIY010001020.1:14443-167355 GCA_004026745.1 Myrmecophaga tridactyla
CTCTCTCTCTCTCTCTCTCTCTCTCTCTCTCTCTCTCTCCCTCTCTCTCTCCCTCTCTCTCTCTCTCTCTCTCATCCTAGGATGGGAGGCCCTTCTGGAATAGAGATTAGCAGATTCATGGATAAAAGAGGTATTCATCCCTTGCAAAATTGGTCCCTCAAGCACGAACCAGGCCAATCTGCTGGAAAGCCTTCAAGTGGCCCCCGGGGTACAACTCAGAAAAGAAACATGACTGGACACAGAAGAAAACAAAGTTGTACAAAACGTGCCTTGGACAAGAGAGTTAATGAGTGTGGGACTGAAGACCATTTATTCATGTGGGGAAATGCATTATATTGCAAAGTGAAAAATACTGGGAACAAATATGAATCTACAATGTTTTGCATTTGTGTGTGAGTGTGCACAGAGAAAAGAAGCTAAAAGGATAATGTTTTATCTTACTGAGGTAGGATTCCCAGTATCTTTGGATTTTATTTTCTTCATACATCTCTACATTTTCTTAGTTTTCTATTTAAGCATGTGCTTCTTTTATAATAGAAAATCAGTGAAATGTACTTTAAAATAACTATAAAAGAGTGGAAAAGAGAAAAGTAAAAAGAACAAGGAGTCATCTAGAACTGAGCTAAAAATCCCTTTTGTCCCCTTTGCGATGGTTTCCTTAGAAAAACTATTTAATTTCCCAGGGCCTCTACCTCCTTCCCTGAAATCATCTAAATAATAGTGTTCTTAGAACACAGAAGGCAGACCTACTGTGGTTTCTACAGAGATTACTGTTTTCAGAGCAGGGGTGGTTAGCAGCGAGGAAAGTAATGGCAAAAATGGGGATGCTAGGAAGAGATTTGGTTTCTCCTGCTGAGACTGAGGATCTGGAGAGGAATTATGGCAGCCTGGGGGAACTAAAGAAATGATACAATGGAGAGACGACTGACATCGGCCATCCAAACACCCAATGGTAGCTCCAAGTCAGGCACTGGGAGAGAAGAAGATTAGAGATCTTTGGGACTCTAGGAGCAAGAAAACAGCCCCATCTGTGGCATTAAGTACTGCGGCTGATGATGCTCAAGAATCTGGGACATGGTCTCCAATCAGCAGACAGCAGAGATGTTCTTTCTGAGATCCCGTGAAAGTGCTTATAGGTGGGGTACCAGGCTGGGGTGACGGGGAGGGGGGATGCAGGTAGATGGATTTATCCATATGCTGGTGAGACCCATGGCCAAGTAAAATGGCTGGGTCTCCACAGCAGTGGCACAAGAGACACAAGGGGACACTGGGTTGGGACTGGCTCCAAAGGCTGCTGGGGACATTGCATACCATGAGAAAAAGTGGCAGCATCCACAGCTGCACAGACATGCCTGCCAAAAGGCACAGACCTGGCTCCACCTAGCCATGTAAATCTTGCTCCAATGAATTCAAGTTCATTTTAGCAAGAGCTCCCCAGAGCTCCCAACCGGGCACATAATTTCTCCTCCTTAATAGATTACTTGGAGTCCTCTTATCCTAAGAAAAAAAAGAGAACAAGCCAGAGTTTGTCAAGAAATTAAGGAAAAACAGCAATGAGAGTCTCATGAATACATAATAAGTCAATGATTTGCTCCTTCCCAAAGGCAGACTTGGATGCCAGGCTTCCCAGGGCCCTGACTTCTGGGAGGAGGCACTTTTTCTTGCCACCAGTGAACAGCAGCTGTTCCCTCTCTAGTAAAGCTACAAAACAACACATCCTTGCCCACCTCCCAGCCCAGGAGCCAGGCCCACAGACATCATGTGTCATCAAAGGTGGCTCTTCCAAGAAGGGCAAGAAAAAATGCCCCCAGGTGTTGCAAATGCCTGAAAAGGTTCTTTCATTTATTCTTTATATGTTTCATTTATGTGTTTGCATCAAGTGGCTCCATTCTTGTGTGGATAATTAGACCAAACTACACTTCAAGCACTTTGGAGCTGGCAGTGCCCACAGATTAGCTACAATCTTCTCAATCAATGGATGAGAACATAGAAACTCCCGGCCAAGTCAAGATCACAGATGCAATTAAAATACAGGTCTCCTGCTCCCAGTCCACCACATTGCTCTTGCTTCAGTTCTAGTCAGCAAACCAGAGCACATGTTGAGACAGTAAGGGGGCAAAGGTGGATAAGACATAGCCTTGCCCTCAAGGAACTAGTGGGAAAAAGAAAGACATAAAAAGACTGTGCTGTTAAAAAGATAATACAAATAACCTAAAACTTGTAAATAAGGCTAAGAGTACTAACAATGTCAAATTTGGCCCTGCCAGGGAAGTCACAGCCACCTGTTAGCAGCCACCATCCAAACCTCACCTTCCCTCACCTCCTTCTCTGGGACATTGTGAACACATACTAAGTGGCCATCCTCCAGTCTTCAGCTACCTCCACCTCTTTTGCTATTTCATTCCACCACTGGGAGAGATGTTAAGTCTAGTGAAACAGCCCTACAAGACCTTGAATCTGGAAGAACAGCCTATCCCAGATGCTAAGCAAGGTAAAAACTCTCAGTGGGGCATGGGGAGGGGCTTCCACTGAGGTGGGAAGAAAACTCACTCTAAAACAGTATATATTTGTCTCTTCTCCAGTGTAAAGTGGGGTGGGTGGAGCTGCTGTCCATCAACCCCAACCTGAAGCAGTTTTTAGCCACCCCAGGAGCCAGGCTGTGATGGGACTGCTTCCCCTGCTCTTTTGGACTCTTTGTGCTGTGTAAGTAATAAAGGGGCTATTTGCTCTTCTACACTCTTTATGCTGTGCAAGTAATAAAGGGATCATTTGCTGAAAGTTCTGCTGTGCCCAGAAGCTTGTGTTCCCACAACGCTCCATAGGCACTCTTTCACAAGCCTACCCAAGGGTTATGTAATTATCCCAGGGGAATGCATCTCTTTTGACTTGGCTATTCAGTATTAAGAACTTAGCCTCTGTGAAGTTATGTGTTAACTTAGAGATCTTGTCTGGTAAAGATGTAAATAATTTGGAATCCAGTGGAAAAGAGAACCCCAAAGATTAAGGTTTTTTAATAACCTTTTAGGACATTAAGCAGTTTTGTTTCCTATTCCAATGTTTTGTTTTAAATGCTTATAAATACCAAGTTCCTTAAAATGCTCTTTGAGTAAAGGGTATGGGATGTATGAGTTCTTTTTTTTTTTCTTTCTTCTTTTTATTTCCTTTTCTGGAGTGATACAAATGTTCTAAAAATGAACATGGTGATGAATACACAACTATGTGATGATACTGTGAGCCATTGATTGTATAATATGATTGGACTGGATGTGTGTGAAGATTTCTCAATAAAAATATATATTTTTTAAATGCTCTTTGAACAATTTTACCATCTCATTGGCTCCCTCTCTATTGAATTACCAAATCTTTGACACATGTACATTCTATATTTTAATGAGCATGATGTGTCTAAATTTCTGTAAATTATGTAGTGGGTAATATACAAAAAGTGCTGAGGGGTCAGGGTGAAGATCACACCCAGTTGGGACATTCAAAAATTTTCACTATTGAGATCAGCCTTACGATTAATGGGTGTACTTTGCGTAGGTAGAAATGGAGGTCTGGGGTAGATATTTTAGACCCTGAGAATGACAAGAAGGATGCTTTCCTTCCTATTTGCTTCATTCCTTGGATGTCTAACCCAGGAAAATCTAAAGACCGACATAGATGTGATGTTGTCACATAGAAAAAAATCCTAGAAAAAAGAGTCTTGCATTCTCTCCCCTGTTATTTCTCTTCTTAGCCCATTCTTGATGACAAGTCCTTGCTGTATCTCCTAGTCCAAACTCTCCAGCCCCCACCTCATTCCCTTGCTTCACTCCATGAGAGGCTGGAAAGGGCCTGGGCCTTTTTGTCAACTCTTGTGATTCTTTTCCGCCTCTGCCGTCAGAGGGAGCTGCATTTTCTGGCCGTCTCCATCCATCACATGGGGCATCAGTGAAATATCTCCCTACAGTTTCCAAATGTTATCAGCAGCAATCACAAGGATAAACAGCAAACAACCCCAAGATAAAGCAGCCATTTCAGTCAGATCCAAAGTAATATGAATCAGGAAACTTGCTTCTGGCCAAGGAGGATTAGAACTGCAGCCCTCAGCTGACCTTGCCTGGGCAATATGAGTCCTCATTTGAGACAAGTGTGGCCAAGCCCCGGTCTTGGGGCTTTTTACTCTGGAGGATGCTACTGCCCCTGGTTGTGAAGCACAGGGTCAGATTTGAGCTCTAAGACTTGTGTTTCCTGAGGATCTCAGATATGCACATTCCTCCTTGAGTTTTTGAAGTCACATTGTTGTGTTCCACAGGCCTTCCTAACCCACAGCTGTGGTATTTTCTCAGACTATTGGCAGTCACAGTGGCCTGGTGGGTGGCTGGGCACCCTGGATGTCCTGGTTTCTGACGAGCTAAGAAATTGTCACTGATCTCACTCGTCCTCCACTGGAGGTCTCTGCAGAGCAGCAACCAAGGGGAGCCTCAGCTAAAAGAGCCCAGGCCTGGAACATGCAGGTCTCCCACTCGCTTTTTGGAGCTGCCCAGACCTCCTGCTCAGCTAACTGTGGCCTCCAGGTAACCCAGCCCCTCAGCCTCAGCTCAGCTTCTACAAGCAGAGGGCATATCTACCTTGGGATCAGCAGAGTTCCCTAAGGGGGTGACCAAGAAAGGAGCGACTGCAGCAGATAGAAGGTGTGCAGTCTGGACTAGTTTTCGGGCTGAGTAAACTGCGTGGTGGGGGTCAGTCTCTGGAGTCAGCCAGCCTGGATCTGATTTTGCTCTTCATGAGCTGGGTAACCCTGGACAAGTTCCTTAACCCTCAGTTTCCTCATCTGTAAGACAGGGATAACAATACCACTTACCTCCTAAAGCTGATGGATGACACCTATAAAACATTTAGTATAATGTTTGGCAATAATCAGCCCTCAACAAATGTTAACTATTTCTGGGAGGGGAGAAGTGGGGTGTTTTTCTGTTTGTGTGGATGTGTGTATATAAAAAACATAAAGTCTCTGTGAAAGAGCAAGTGAAAGGAAAGAGCAGAGACTTTGCTGTTCATTTCTCGAGACGTCTTCTGTACGAATGGATGTAGTTACCAACTCATCAATGAGGGCAGTACTAATTCCATACTCGCTTGTCCAGAGAGTGATAAACTATTTCCCTCAAGTAATCCTTGCTGCTTTCAGATAGGCTGTTCTCCACATTGACAAATGGAGTTATCTTCCTCTCACTTTCCCTTTGTCAACTGAAAATATCAATGAAATATTAGTCTCCTTGCTGCTGACTTTCTCCTGGGGGGAAAGGCTGATGGGCCCAGAATTAATGTGGCTGTTGATTTATTGCATAGTTTCTGAAGGCATGAGGACAGGTCATCCCATTGCCATGAGGGAGGATGGGAAGCAAGCAGCCCTAAGCCACTTCATGGCACTGACCCACAGGTCTGTGCTGTCTACACTGGTTGAGAAGACAGAACTGCAGAAAGGCTGACTCACCCTGGGGCCTGGAGGGTGGTTGGCCTGAGCTGTGGTATCTCAAGGCCATGGGCATGTCCAAGTTCTGCGCCAAGTTAGTGGTCCTCTCCAGTTACATCAACTCAAAAGAGGGTGATGCTAAGAGACCCCTTACAGGATGACTGTAGGGTTAAAATGTGATAATACCTGCAAGTAGATGTGTTTTGTAAATGTTCATTTTTAAATCTCTAAGTAGGAGAGTTAAATGTAATATTCTTGAGTGAGAAATTGACCAAGTTTACAAAGAGGTGGCATTAGAGAGGAAATCTGTCACAGTCAAGTAAGATTAGAGAAAGAGTGACCTCTGCCTTTTCTGTGCAACCTCCCAGGTTTCACTGCTGCTGACACTTGCAATTGCCCTTTTTCTACTAGCTCCTTGAGAGCTAGAATAATTTATAGACCAGGGGTGGGAGAGGGTCAGCTTCTTATGAGATATACATAGAGGATTCCATCATTAGTAGAATAGATATGTCTACTGCATACCTTCTATTAGCCAGATGCTTTTCTAGGCACTGTGGAGGGTAAAGAGAACACACTCAAGTTTTGCAAATGCCTTGACCCTGCAAGTTGGTGTTTCTCTTTTCATCCTCCCCACCATCACCCCATCTGCTTCCTCCCAGAAGCAGCTCCCTGTTCCTGAAAGGCATGGAGAGGGTCAGATGGCTGCCAGACCTGAGACCCTTCCTTAGAATTCGTGTCTGGAAATGACAGTGCTGCCACCAGGTTCCTGGCAGTTTGTCAATGGCAATGAAATAATTTTGGTCTGAAAAGTTTTTCTTACCTAAAAATCAACTAGGGGATATTTTTCATTATTTCCAGCTTATTTCTCTTGTGCCCTCCTGTATTGAACATGAGCTCCTTGAGTGAGGAAACCCTGCCTGGTTTAGTATTGCTCCCAGCATAGGATTTTGCAAACTGGGGAAGAGAAATCAATCTGTGGATCTACAGTGAGGCCACAGAATGAAGTTGTGTGTGCATATTCTGGGATGCATTTTTATGGTCCTTATCTCTAACAGCATAAAGCAAAATGACCAGTGCTTGAGAATTCCCCATAAGACAGAACTATTCAGAGAGAGAGCAGGAATTACTCCTTCTCCCTTTGCCAGGGAGTGGGATGTTGCCCCCAAAAATTGCCCTCTAAGTTGTGGACAGGACTGTGTGTCTACAAAATCCCTCTGTAGGAGACATTTGAACTGTTTTCTTGCTGTCCATCCCTCTGTGGATGTTTCTACTATGTTCTGGGCACTTTTGAGACAGATTGGAAGCAAAAGACTTGTACCCCAGCCTCCTTTGCAACCAAATTCGGTATTGGATCCAGGCTCCATTGCTCAAATTTACCTACCCAAGATTTCAATTCAGAAGCAAGCAGATTTAAAACAGGGGCTTTGGGGAAATTCCACCCTGCTGGTAAGGGCAGCAGTATAAATGTCTGGCTTCAGGGACAGCAGTAATTGAAGGGTCATGTCCGTGCTGCAGAAGTAACATTCATTAAGTGAGCAGTTGTGGGTGGGGTTAGGGCCCGAGCAGCAGGAACATTTCCCTCATTTGTGGTTTTGGGCTTTGCACTGGAATTTTAGCCTAGGCCTGGCTCTTCAGCCCCCCAACACTTCCACAAACTATCAAATATCCTTAAAAAATTTTTTTTCTCTTGTATGTTCCTGAGTGGGATCCTCTAGGTAATGTAATGGATTCCCTTTGAATATTGCACAGTGGCTAAAGGGCCAGAGGATGGTGTTGGGTGGAAGGGTGAGTTGAAGAGTTGTTGGGGCAGGGGACTTGCATCCTGGTTCCACTTCTCTCTATAAGGTGAGAGAGGTGCAGGGAATGTGCAGTGGTGGTTTGTAGTGGAGAGCTGAGTGGGCTGGGTCCAGTTGAGGTGCCTTGAGTGTGGGCGAGACCGAACTGAGCAAGCAAGGAAGGGTGCTGGTAGGCATGGGACCTGGGGCCAAAAGGGGATGGTGTCTGCATAGGCCAGGAATCAACGTCTACCACTGAACCACCCATATGCCCCAATACCCTTTTAATGATCTTCTTTCCTGTTCTATCAGCCAGAGCAAAATGGAACCCTGAATGATGGACAGTCTAATTCAAATGTGTCTCAGCTATTGCTTCTTGAGATCCTAACAGCTTTCATTTGTTCAGTGCATGCAGTGGTTCCAGAGACTGTGCTAGGGGCTTTACATGCATTGTCTCACTGACTTCTCACACCACTATGACGTATCTTCTTATTTTCATTTATAGTTGGGAAAAACCTAAAATATCAAAGCATGAGAGAATTTGTCCAAGGTCTTTCAAGAGGGTAATCAAATGCTGTGATAGTAAATAAGCCCTTGAAGCTAAACATGGATTACAAAATAGATGGTGGCAGTTAACAAGAAAGCTATTCCTTCTGCTATCCACTGGGGGATGGGCAGAACTAGGCAGGTCACCTCGTCTTCACAACATTCTCTTCTCTGCGGTGAAACCAGTAACACCTTATTAAGTTCATAGATGGGGAAACATAGACCCAGAGATATTTCATTGTCCAAGAAGGACTTTTTTTCCTGGACAATGGAAGAGATTGTTAGCAATGGTATATACAGTTCACCCTACAAGTGTGTTGTTCACCCCACAAGTGTGTTGGTCTCTGCTACCTATCTGAGTCAAAGGGATTGCTGCTGGGTAGACAGTCATGCACAGCAAAGGAAGCGGAAGCCTGCATTTGACTAAAAGCTTCACTGTGCAGGCTTGCATTGCAAATACACAGGTAATTTCTTTTCCATTCATCTTCAAGCATGTATTTCATTTACTCAACCGCAAGATCAATAAATCTTGGCATTAAGGATGATTTGATGTGTGATGCAGACAGTCTAATTAAGGAGAGGGCATTTTATCAGCTCCTTTAAATTTTTTTTTCTCTGGTCTATGATTTTTTATACTGATGTATTATTTAGGGTTTTCTAGAGAAACAGAATCAACAGGAAATATTTGTAAATATAAAAATTTATAAAAGTGTCTCATGTAACCGTGGGAACGTAGAGTCCAAAATCTGTAAGGCAGGCTGTTAAGCTGATGATTCCGATGGAGAGTCCGGACAAACTCCACAGGAGAGGCTTGCCTGCCAAAGCAAGAAGAGAGCCTGTCTCTTCTGAATCCTCCTTAAAAGGCTTCCAGTGATTAGCACCACTCATTGCAGGAGACACTCCCCTTGGCTGATTACAAATGCAATCAGCTGTGGATGTAGCCGACATGATCATGATTTAATTCTATGAAATGTCCTCATAGAACAGACAGGCCAGCATTTGCCCAATCAGACAAACAGGTACCACCACTTGTCAAAGTTGACACATGAACCTGACCATGACAACTGAGTTGATCTTTTTTTTAATTCATAAGGGCTTCATTCCCACTTTTCATGGTTGTATTAAGTGGGTAACGAAGACTTGGATATAGAAGTCTGCATCTCATTTATCCTCAGTAGCAAAACTAACAAAGCAGCAGGAAAAAAATTCCTTGTGCTTGAACTTCTTTAGCTCACCCAGAGTTATCCAAAATACATTTTGCCAGTATCTTCCAGAACTGGGGCTCAGCTCTAAAATGTAGGAGATGGTGCCCAATCCCTTCCCAACACATTATTTGAACAGACATGGATTAGAGTGGCCAGGTGCCCATTTTCCCATTCATTCTATTTCCATACATTTATTGAGCCCCTATATAAGGTAGGCTCAGGAATATAAAAAAAGAACGAGAAGGCCACAATCAAGTAGGCCAAACCACCACCATTTGGCAAAAGTCCAGTGAAAGAAAACTATCTTAGTTTGCTGAGAATAAAGGTCGAGAGCAGGCTAGAAAGATAATCTGTTCTATCCTTTTGCCTGTGGAAGGATGATTCTCCCAATCCAGCCTCCTATTAATCAAGGAATGTCAAATGTTAATGATATCTTTGACTTGTAGACTTCATGTATTTGTTATGAAGTTGGTCTAACTAAAGATGTAAGAGAGCCTCCAGCAGCACAATATAGATGGAGCATTGGATGGAAAGTTAAAAATACCAGGTTTAAGTTCCAAATTAGCCACTTTCCCTTTCTGCACTTCAGATTTCTTTTCTGTAGAATTAGGAGATTTGGACTGGGCTCCCCAAACTCGCACATTTCTAGGACCGTGTTACTGACAAAACAGCAGATGTTTGGGCATTAGAGAAGGGAGGTTAAGAGTGAACTTTCACCACTTGCAAGCAGGGTGATCTGCAACAAAGTATTGATTTGAGTCTTGGCTTTTTTTAAAATTTTAACTGTAAAACAGGGATAATGATAGTAGCTCTTCCAAAAAAGGGTGTTAGGATTAGTGAGGCCTGTGAGTTCCCTGGCAAGCAGTTGTCACTTCATATATATGAGCTACTAATGGTATTACTGTTACTGTTAGAAGTCAGGCTTTGGAGCTAACTCAGCTCTCAGGTGGTACCGACAATTTAAAGACTGAGGTGTGCCCCTGCCCCCCAGTATCCCATCATGCAGCTCGTGTGGAGTGAGATGCTTTAGTTGGCAAGACTCTTGTGATACTTCGATGTGCTTTTCCCCATCTCTTCCTTATCCAACTCTTGTCCTATCTTATTTAGCTCATTTACATTCATGTCGCTAAGCTAAGCACAAGGATGGGGTTTCGAATGACTTCTCCCTTCTCCTCCTGGTATTTTAAATTTTTATACCATAGAAAAGTGTAACAATAATAAAAAAATAGTTAAGTATCTCATTTAACACAGCTTTATAGAGCAACTATGTGAGTCCAGCCCTGCAATCTCCTCCCATGAACACGAGATTGCTCGATGTCTGCAGCCAACATTTGGCTCCTGCCTTGACTGTACTGTGAGTTATCTTTTTGTGTGTGTCCTCACCTAGATTATAAGTAACCTGAGGAAAGAAACAATGTCATCTCACTCAGACTTTTAAAAGCTTATTTATTGACTCCCACTATGCACCAGCCTGTTACATAAATTATTTTACCTAATCCTCCCCATAATCTGATGAAGCAGGTAAAGCTACCCCCATTTCAAAGATGAGCCTTCTGAGACTGAGTGTGGCCAAGCCAGAATCCAAATCTGCATTTGTCTGACCCCAAGACTAGTGTTCCCTCCTCTATACCACAGCCTTGCACAGTGCCAGCTCGAAATCCTCACCCATGCTGTACCAGCTCAATAGACTGGGGTTGACCCTTGCTCCTGTCCCAGAACCCTCCAGCCTAAGAAGAGTTTTCTGTGGCCTTGGTGTACCCTGGTGGCCCTTGGCCCCACAGCAGTAGGACAACCTTCAAGGTCTAGAGTCCCACCACTCTGCTTCTTATTAACCACTTCCCAGTTTGGACATGTGGCCATGGGCATTCTCTGCCAGACCCTCGTGGTAGTTTCATGTTCCAAGAACTTGTTCATGGAAAAGGGAAGAGAGAAGAGCATAAAGGTAGATTTAAAGGTTCTTACATTACATAGAGTCCCAATTCCCAAAAGACACCATTGGGACACTGTAATAAATACTTATTGCATTCCTATTGTGCTCGGAATGCAGAGATGGTTATGATGCCTTTCTTGTCTTCGAAAAAGTAGACAATACAACAATTACAACAAAGGAAGTTATACAACTCTTATACAGCTGTGGACTTTTTCTATCATAACAGAAATTGTTATTAATGCTCAAAAGTAAGAATAAAGAAAGCTCAAATACCCCACAAACTAAAGAAAGAAAACAATTAGGGGTCAGACAGCTTCTCCAACCATACTGTCAGCCCCCAGCACCTCCCCAGCTTATATGAGCTGTCCTCCTACCTTTGCCAATCGGCACAGAGAGAAACAAGACAGCAGCAAGACAGAAAGGGAATAATGAGAGTAGCCTGCCCACCCCCCTCCAGTGTGGCAAGGATATGTGAGCCAGCTCTCATCTTCTTCCTACTTTCTCATTAACCCTTTTCTCATTTACCCTTCAAAGACCTTCTCTGCAACTTAAAAAAAGGGAACATCAGCCGTTCTGATAATCCCTTAATCAATCATCTGGCTTTGAATTAACCAAGGATACCCTGGAGCTGTGTTGACCAATATGGAAGCTACTAACCACAGGTGGCTATTGAGAACTTGAATAGTGGCTAGTCCAAACTGAAATGAGCTGTGTCAAAAATACACCCAATTTTGAAGACTTAGTTTGAAAAATAAAAAATGTAAAATATCTCATTAATATTTTTATATCAATTACATGTTGATAATACCTTGGATATATGGGTTAAAATATATTACTAAAATTAACTTCACTTGCTTTACTTATTTTTTAAGTGGCGCCATTATATTTCTAAGGACAGTACTACCCTTGAGGTTAAAAAAATCAGAGCTGGCAGATGTGGCCTCACTCTCCAGCCAATACAACAAGCAAACTTACCACCTTCCCCCTGTCTATGTGGGACATGACTCCCAGGGGTGCGGACCTTCCTGGCAACATGGGACAGAAATCCTAGAATGAGCTGGGACTCGGCATCAAGCGACTGAGAAAAACCCTAGAATGAGCTGAGACGCAGCATCAAGGGATTGAGAAAACCTTCTCCACCAAAAGGTGAAAGAGTGAAATGAGACAAAGTGTCAATGGCTGAGAGACTCCAGAGTCGAGAGGTTATCCTGGAGGTTATTCTTATGCATTAAGTAGATATCACCTTGTTATTCAAGATGTAATAGAGAGGCTGGAGGGAACTGTCTGAAAATGCAGAGCTGTGTTCCAGTAGCCTTGTTTCTTGATGATTGAATAATGATATAGCTTTCACAATGTGACTGTGTGATTGTGAATACCTTGTGTCTGCTGCTCTTTTATCTACCTTGTCAACAGAGTAGAATATATGGAATAAAAATAAATAATAGGGGGAACAAATGTTAAAATAAGTTTAGAGTGAAATGCTATTGATCAATGAAAGGGAGGGATAAGGGGTATGGTATGTATAAATTTTTTTCTGTTTTCGTTTTATTTCTTTTTCTGAATAGATGCAAATGTTCCAAGAAATGATTATGATGATGAATATGCAACTAGGTGGTGATAGTGTGAATTACTGATTATATATGTAGAACGGAATGATCAAAATAGGAATGTTTGCATTTTCTTTATGTTTTTGGTATTTAAAAAAATTAAATAAAAAGATTAAATTAAAAAACAAATCAGAGCTGGGAATCCCAACCCAGCAAAGTTTTCCCACAAACAGGACCACAAGAGGGCAATGCTGCAGTGACAAGCCTTTGTGGGCATGGTTTCTGCAGGAAGCAGGCTGGCTGCTGAAGTTGAAATGGCACAAATAAATTGGCACAAGCCAATTTACGTAGTCAGAACGCATGTTCTCTAATGGTATCTTGTAAGGACGGTTTTAAACTGCCTATTTAAAATTAAACCATTTCTCTACAGCAGGAGTCCAAAAACTCCTGAATTACAACATTCAAGACTCGAATTTCAAGGAAGCTCTAAGCTTCACTATCATAGCTAGGAAATGAAAAGGGACCTTGAACTCAAGCCCAGAGGAGCCTTCAATCTGCTCCCCATATAAGAAGGTAGACAGCTGGATGTGAGCGGGTTGGAAGAAAAAGAAAGCAAGGAGTGATGTGAGGAAGACCTTAGTAGGAGGAAGAAGTAGATTTATAGGGGGTTGGAAAGCCTAAGAAACACTTCCAGTTTCACCAAAATGCCACCAGTCTTAGTGTAAACTGGCACCATCTTTCAAAGAGAAATCTGTGAATATTTATCAAAAGCCTGAAATATGTCATCTTTTGAACCAGGAATCTCATTTCTAGTAACTGATCATAAGGGAATTTTTAAGCTGCACAAATATTTAACTACACGGATGTTTACCTGGCATATGTAATGGCACAAAGAGAAAAGAAAAGTAAAAGCTATAAGCAACCTAACTACATACTACATTAATTAGGGTTTAATAAATTAAGGCGTGGCTTTATCATGGAATATTTTGCAACTCTTAGAAAGGATATAAATGAATGTTAATTAATATGGAAAGACAGGGCGGCTGCCGTGGCTCAGCAGGCAGAGCTCTGACCTGCCGTGCTGGAGGTCTGGAGTTTGATCCCTGGTGCCTCCTGCCCATATGCAAATTAAAAAAAAAAAGACATCTATGCTAAAATCTATGGAAAGACATCTATGCTAAAATCTATGAAAATTCCAGCTACAAAAGTCTGTTTGGTGAGGATGTCCATTTTGCTTTAAAAAACAAAAACAGTACAAGTATATATGTGCAAAGACAAGCGTCTGAAAGGATATTTTCCAACAGATTAATATTAATAGTCATCTCTGGAAATGGGACTATGTGATTTCTCTTCCTTATTTTTACAACTTATTCTGTATTTTTGAGTTATTTTTAATAGCCCTACCCAGTCTTCTTTAACAGTTAAGTCATATGCCACTTTCTTCCCCAAAACTTTCCTGAGCTCTCCTACCCCATGGAAGTACCCATGCCTTTGTCTCCGACACTTTACCAATTCAGTACCCAGCTGGGGAGTTTAACCTTATGCCATCTGGGGCGTTAGTCCTTTGTGTGTATGTCTTTTTCCCTACAAGCCTGTGGGCCCGCCATAGCGGTTCTGCGTCTCTTCCCCATACCTGCCCCCACACCTCTAATCGAAATCCAAAGGTTAAAAATCACTGAGACAAAGTGACAGACCAGAAACCAAAGAAAAAGATGCCTGGCTGTCGACCCTCTCCAGGGTGGGAAATAAGGCGCGCCGCCGGCTTCCGCAGGCGAGCCCTGAGAGGGTGAGGCACTAAGGCTCTCAAGAAGCGGACTGAAGTCTCTTGGTTACAAACGCGGAAGCTGCGCCGCGATCTATTTTGATCCTTCAGAGCTGCCGTCCAGTTTGCGTACCGCTCGTGCCACGTGACGGAGGAGACCCTAAGATCTGTGGCGGAGAAGTACGTGGTGCGCTGAGTGATCGCGGGCGGCCAGCGGAATGGAGGAGACTTTGGAGCAGCACTTGGAGGACACGTGAGTAGCGCAGACCTCTTCGGCTTGTCCTGAGGTCGCGGTATTGAGGCTGAAGCGGAACAAAGGGCATATGCTACGAGTGCCGCCCCGGCATCTGGAAACACCAAACAACCTCCAGGGCGCGGATGTGACTGTGAGGCCTGCTCCGGGGCCGCAGGGTGGGGCCGTGACTCGGAATTAAAATCTCTCCGGGGTGCTTTGCACACTCTCTCCCTGAGCGAGTCACCGAGATTCAAATATGAGGCATATTACTCTGGTGTCGTTTTTTCTGGCGTTTTAGGAAATGGGTTATGTTTTGGAAAGGATGTACCACGTGTGCAAAGTGGAACCCCTGCATTGTAAATATAAGCAGACGCACGTATCTCCTTCCATTCGAACCAGTTACTGGGTGTTTAGGGAGATGGGTCATCCCTTATTTTTTTTAATGAATAGTATCTTTGTAAGATTCGGATCGGAAAAGTTTAAGAAGGCGTACAGGGAAATATACCTCACTCCCACCACTGTACTCCAGCCTCTCAGTTCCCCTCCGGGAAAATTCCTGTTACTTAGAATGTTTCAAAAGTTGCTGTACGTGAGTTAGTATATTAAAGCTCGCATTTTGAACTAGGGGAACTCTGGATATTACAATGTTTGTGACCCTCCAAAGGTAAATTATACCTCACAATCTTTTTGTTGTTGTGAGAATTAAGTTAATTGGTTTTATTTTTTCTAGAGGCGGAGAGGGATGATAATGAAAAAGGCGTTGAGAAACACTGATGTAAAGCACTTACAACAGTGCCTGGCATGTAGAAAGCCTTCATGTGTTATGGTAATTTAAGCTCCTGTTCTCTCTTCATCCCTCTATTCCCGGAACTAGAATGAAGAATCCATCAATTGTTGGCGTCCTGTGCACAGATTCACAAGGACTTAATCTGGGCTGTAAGTATCTTACACCAGACTTTTGGTGTGTTACAAATATCTGATATTGACTTGGAGCCTAGTGTATTAGTGCTATTCTCTAGCTTTTATTTCTTGCTGTCCTGCCACTTTGAGTTGGTATTTAAGAAAGTAGGACCGTTCCCTGCAGTTCTAGAATTAAAACATTTGACTCTACTAAAATAGTATTTGAATCATTTTAAATTGCATTTAGAAGGGACTTCAGGTAATTACAGTATTAACTCTTTATTGGATGTATGCCATATGCTGGAATTGTACTAACCTTTATCTGCATTTTTTCTAGATTTCACAGTAATCTTGGATGGTGCTTTTTTTCAGTCTAACATACACTTAACAATAAATGAGTAAGCAGTAAAATGTACTCTTTTTTAAATGTACAGCAGATTCAGAGCCAGAAACATCTGGGTTCAACCTCATGCTCTTCTATTTGCTAATAGTGTAAACTTAGGCCAAAAGAACATTTCTGGGCCTCAGTTTCCTTACTGAGTTGTTTAATAATTATACTAATAATACAGTTATATTTGTTGAGCTCTTGGGCTATGTACGAGGTAGCATTGTAAGTGCTTTAGATATCATTCATTTAATCTTCATAAAACCCTGTGAGGAAGATAGCCATTTTCCCCATTTCCTTGAGGCAAAGAAGTCAGGTAACTTGCCCAAGTTCACATAGCTAGCAAGTGATTGAGCTAGGACTTGAATCTGTCTCCAAAACCTCTTAATCACAACATTATAAAATTATATCATATGTGTAAAACACTCAGCACAGAACCTAGACATAGTAATAAAGAGTCACAATTACAGATGAGGAAATAAATCCAGAAAGATAAATAACCAAAGCATTCAGTTAATGTCAGAACTAGGAAATCCAGGACTCTTTACTTCTAACAAGAATTTTTTAAACTAAATTTTTTGCTGTAAGGATAACTGAAATGGGTAATATGTGTATAGTTGTGTTCCTGTCAGTTGGAAGAGAAAAGGCAGATTTTTCTTAAGTGCTTGCCAGGCTCACTAATCAAAGGCTGAAATTCAAGTATGGAAATTTAAAACCAAGTCAGTTTCTTCAAAAAACCTTTAAGGCCTTAAAGGCTAAACTGTGGCCAGTTAAAAGTAAAAACAGCAATTGTAAATCCATAAAAATGGTGCCATAGTTGCAAGACTGTTACCCGACTTAGTTGCAAGCACAATTTAGGCATATGTTACCTCTGTATATGAAAATATATTTTAAAGTAAACTTAGTAATTACTTCCTTTTCTTGGGACCCTAAATTAGTTACCTACAGGCTAAAACAAACATTAATAAAGAGGCAGCTGACATTTGAAAACAGCTAGCTTATTCTTGCCAAATTGATTGTTCACTGATTGTATTCACAGGTGCTGTCAAAATGGTCTTATGATTGAACTCCCAAGTTCAATTATATATCCTTTGAGGTTGAGCTCAGTGAAAGGAAATCAGATTTCCCAGGAGAAATTAATTAGTTTCACAAGTCTCTTGCCCTTATTGACTTTTGTTTTGTCAGTCTCACCTCTGAATTTTTTTGTTTTCAGTAAGGACCTATAAAATGAATTTCTTTTAGATTGATTTGAATTATAGCTTCTTTATATTGTTGGAAGGTGTTTCAAGATGGTGACAAAAATGACTTTGAAAACTGAGTGTTGTCCTCACGTTGATTTAAGAACTGTTGTCTTTCTTTCTCATCTAATAGTTATAACCAGTTGATTATCAGGGCAAAAGCATTTCATGTCAGTACCTAACATAGGAGACAGTGAACTGAATCTTGTGTTTGTGAATAATTCAATGATAGCTCCTACTACAACTCCTTACTCATTTTTGGACAGTCAGGTGACATGATATCATCTCTGTCTTCTAGGCCGTGGGACTTTGTCAGATGAGCATGCTGGGGTGATATCAGTTCTAGCCCAGCAAGCAGCTAAGCTAACTTCTGACCCCACTGATATTCCAGTGGTATGTCTAGAATCAGATAATGGGTGAGTAGATGTCAGTAGATCCTTTCCTTTCCTTTTTGTACAGGAAACTTCCTAGGAAAGTTGAATGAAGTATGGTGGAGATTGAGTCATGTCTCCCACAAAAGGCACATTCAGGTCCCAACCCCTGGTTCTGTGGATGTGCACTCATTAGTAAATAGAGCCTTTGAAGCTGTTATTAGTTAAGGTATACCCATACTGAATGAAGGTGGGCCTTCATTCCAATCCAATATGGCTGAACTTGGACACTGAAAGAAAAGTCACAGGTAGCAGCCAGAAGCTGGAAATCAGCAGAACTTAGAAGAGAAAGAAAACCCCACCATTTACATTGCCATGTGATGGCAAAACCAAGGAACTACAGAACCACAAAGATTGCTGGCCAGCCAGAAGATGCATTCCTGGAATGAAGCAAGCCTTCCAGCCTCTGAAACCACAAGCCATTTGCATTCCTAGTGTCAAACTAATCTGATGCATGGTATTTGTTGCGTAGCCATGAAACTAATACAGAATCTGCCCTGTGATCGTTAGTAATTATTTAACATTCTAGTAATGACCTGCATAGTGTAGAGATTTATTTTTAGAAATCTGAGGAAGGTTTTTCTCCCAGTGGACCACAGTAACAGATAGATTGATCTCTGAAGCTTATGTGCTTTCAGGCCACAATGACATTGAACTATCAGTCTACCAAGAAAAAGTAATAAATAGAACAGGGGAAACTAATCAAAGATCAAAACTTATGTAGTGATGGAGTATATTAAAGATATTCCACCCTGGACCAGATAAGTCCTGAAACCTAGAGGGCCCAACCTCTCCAGAACATCAGATAGTTCCATCTCCCTGCCCCGTTTAGTGACAGACCCTTCGAACAAGAAAAAGTTAGTATGACCATAGGCCAAAACACCCCTAAAGAGAGGGATAGAAAGATCAAATCAAAGGTGATGGTGGAGTTATACAGAGAAGATAGGATTTAACAAATGCATATGAATGCTGAATCATTAAATTGATAGATCTAGTCTCTAGTATTTTAGAGTAGCTAGAAGTAAATATCTAAAATTGTGGAATTGCAACCTGTGTCAAACTCTGAAATATGTTCAACTAATTTATTGCTTTTTTGTATATATGTTATTTTTCACAAAAAAGTCGATTGTGATGATAAAATATTTATGCCTTCTAGCCTCCTATATTCTGGAGCAGCTAGAAGGACAACTCTGAGACGATCATATGATAGCCCATGACAAATTCTGGGATCTGTCCTATACTAGTTGTTGAAGAGTGCTTTGAAAACTTTTTTTCATTTCTTTGCTTTGTATATATGTTATGTTATACAGTAAAAAAGTTATTTTAAAAAAAAAAGATAGTCCAAATGAGGGTTCTCAGAATAATAAGTGAAAAAAGCGGAATATAAAAATTATGCACAGTATGAATCAGTTTTATAAAAAGAAAAAATGTGTATAGAGCATACATTTTAAAAGAGCCAGAAAAATATTAGTAGTGGTTGTCTCTGAGTGGTAGGACTATGGACTTTCTTTTTTTTTCTTTTTTTAACAGATTTATATTTAATATAGTACTTATCACCAAGGGGATGGATGTTAATCTATTAGTCAACTTGGTTTTTTTTTTTACAATAAACTTCTCTCCATTTCAGTGTTCAGTATAAAGTTTTTTTAAATATTAAATCTTTTTCTTCATTTCAGTATTAGATACATTGAATATATTTTTTCTGACTTTTTTTCCCCAAAGGAAATAAAAGTTACCTTTTTTGACTGACTATATTTAATACCTAAGCACACCATTAATTTGGGAGATGAGAAAATAGAAATCTAAAATATGGACAAAAGACTCCTCAACAACTCTGGAGGAATTACTATAAATGAATAATGATGATTTCCTAGGATTCTGGTCAAAAGCTTCCTATTTCATAAGCTTCAAAAATTCTAAAATTATGAATTATTTATGCAAACTTCAACCATTTTTTTATACCCATTAAAACCAGCATCTACAAATTATAGGCTTTTCCCCCCTCTTATATACATTAATTTGCTCCTATTTGTAGAGAAACCTCTAAGATGTGAAATTAACTCATTTACAGTGTGTTTCTTGAGAACTTTCAGACACCAAAGCCCAATTTTAAATCTCCATAGCACAAAGGTTTTCAGGATGAGGCTCAGGAGACCTTTCAAGGTTGTACCTGTCCATTGCTCTTTTGTGCATATACTGCCAAATAAGCACAAATGCTTGTAATGCTGAGACCCACACCTAACGAGAGTGACCAATTCTATCTCCGACTTCAGGCCGCACCAAAAGCAGTGTAATGAGGGCCATCAGCATTTTGTATTGAAATTGTCATAATGCTAGGATCTTGAGGTGATTGGATCTCGAAGGCTGAAGATTCCAAAGAAACTGTGTGTGTGTGTGTGCGCGCGCATGCGCGTGCATATACATATATAAGCCCATCAGACTTGCAATACTCCTTTGGAACTCTGGATGCTGGTGCTAGGAAGTTTTATGTAAAACCCCTTTCTAGGAAGCAACCATTACATTTCTAGGAAGCAACCATTACAGGAATCCATTTCATTTTTGTATTTTATACTCTTTTGTAGTCCCAAATGTTTTACTGTGTTCCTTTTTTTTTTTTGGCACGGGCAGACTCCAGGAACCTGTATTGCTTTTGTAAGTGGGGAAAAAAAAAAGTTTTTGAAATTGTATCCTAAACCAAACAGTATTCTTAATCTTACACTGAGTCACACTTCTAACATTTTACTAAGCATCTTCTGCTTTGCCTTTCAGGAACATTATGATCCAGAAACATGATGGCATCACTGTGGCAGTGCACAAAATGGCCTCTTGACGGTTCATATCAATTCTCCAGCCTTTCATAGGGACTCAGTTCTCCTTATGTTAACTATCTTACAGAACTATTAAACCTCCAGTAGTTAGGTCATCATGTAATGTGTATTGGGCATTTTTCTATTTATTTCACAGTAAATGCTTTTTTGACACTATGGATTGACCTATCAAAATATTGGTAAGAAAATATCTTGTTTTGAAGCAGCAGGTCCAGGGCACTTTGTATATAGATTTTTTTTTATGTTCAATAAATCTGGTTGGAGGAAACCTTGGATCTTTTCTAGATTCTTTAAACTCAATCAATTGTTCTTTTTTTTTTTTCAGTTATCAAACCGCAATATTTAAAAATGGTTTTTGTTCTGAATTATTAGCTTTTCTTTTAGAAGGTTCCCAAAATACTTCTATTCTTACAAGACTGTCCATGAATATTTAAAACAAATCAAGCATACTCATATCCCATAATAATATAGGCATGTCTTCCAGAAAAAAATCTTGTACCATATGAGAGCATAAATGAGTATTATCTTCTCTTCAACGTCTATAATTCTCAGTGAAATTGTGCACAGGCAGGCACATGAGACTTTTTGATGAATTTGAATGCAGCTCCTGTTCTTTGGCAATTTAATGTTGTACAGTAAATCTCAGTATATTCTAATTCAAAAATCATAAGCATCTCCAAAATATAATTGCTATGTGAGGCTACAAACATTTTGAATAAGACATGGCTCTAGCCTTGAAGTTGTACTCTAGGAGTATGCATGCAGGTTGTCTTCATCATGCTTAATACCTGACATATAGTACGTTTTATTTCTTCCCCCACTAGCATAAAAGCTTTTGAGGGTAGGAACTTTCTTATTCAGAGATGTTTTCCCAGCACCTAGAATTACATCTAGCACTCTGACAGGCGTTCAATAAATACTTGCTAAATAGATAAATGTATAACTAATAGGAGGAAATTTTGTACTGTGAACCAGGCTCCAAAGGTAGATGGGATGTTTGCAAAAGAAAGGGGTGAAGAATATCCAGGCAAAGACAATGACAAAGATATAGAGGGGTAAATCAAAATGAATGTTTATATAGTAACAAATGATTTGGTTTGGTCTGTAAGGTAGGAGGTAAAAAGGCTGAAAGACAGAACTACTAAATCAATGAACTTGAATGTCTGCTTTTTAAGAACTGTAGGTTTTATTTATCCTGTTAGCAGAGTGGGTTTTGGAGTAGGGAAGAGTCAAACAGGAGCTTTAAAATTAATCAGCAGTAGACAATGCTCAAGTTTTTCTCAAAGAGAACATGTTTCTCTTGCTTATCTATGCAGCTTATCTGGCCAGTTCCTAGCCCAAAGTAATAAAAGCCAAGAATTTTCTACTGCATGCTAGATACATACTAACAAATTTACATGCGTTTAGCTCATTTAATCTGTCTTTTGGGATAATCTTACCCCATTCTAGAGAGAAGAAAGGCTCTTTGTAGCATGTTATACACAGTGTGTTATGAGAAGGAATAGGTTCAGGGCACAGCAGAAACTTTGAGCAAATGATCCCTTTATTGTACAGAAAGAGTCCAGAAAGCACAAATCTTGTCATTTCCATTGCACAAAGAATCCAAAACAGCAAGGGAAGAAGTCCCATTACTCCCATCTCAGAGTGCCAAACATGGCTCTGGGTTTGGGTCTGGATCATAGATGGCAGCTCTGCATACTGCAATTCCCTCCAAAGAAGGCAGACAAGTCAATACCTTGAGGCGCTCAGGTGGATGAGGCCCCTGCTACTGAGAATTCGTGTTCTGATAAGAATCTGGGACTGCTTGTTCCAACCAGGTTTAATGTCTAGCAGGGCCTTTTCATTAGTCTCCCTTAGGTGTGGAATGGCACACAAGAGAAAAGGATGAGAGGGTAGCTGAAAGCTACCTAAACGTGTTCCTGATGTCCCCAAAGAAGTAGGTGGGGGAGTTGAGGTCTAGGTGGTGTATGCTTAACAGGTGTCTGTGACTTCATTAACAGGTGTCTAACTTTCTCAACAGGATTATGAGAACCCTTTAAAGAAAAATGAATTGGCAGAAAGGGTGCAAGGGGAGAATGAAGAATTAAAGATGACTGATGGTCTAGTCCAAGTGACAGGAAAAACTGGGGTGCCTTTGTAGGCTTATGGAGAAAAGATGGCTGAGTTTGATTTTGGGGGGGTGGGGGGGTTGATTTTGAATATATTGAAATTGAATTTCTGACAGGGCACCTTGTGGTAATGCTCAGTAATAATAAAAGTATATAGAGTATCAGGTACAGTGCTAAACCATCCTCCAGGGCCTCCCACTGAATTTAGAACAAAATCTGAAATTCTTACCATGGCTTTGTAACAGTAACTTTTTAAATATAAACTTAAAACTGTAAGCAAGATGGAAATTGTAATAGTAGATTTTAAATGTAACCTTCAAAACTGGAAGCAGGTTATAATGAGAGCTTTTAGTCTCACAAAGGAATAACATGTAAAGTCTACACCCTTTCCAGTCTACCTAGAAAGATAGACTGGGAGGCACCTTTCCTAGGTGTCACAGGATGTAAATCCTGAAGGAAGTAGGATAAACTACTGAAGTTCTCCAGACCTCTGTTACCTGTTAGCCAGGATTAATTACCTCTCACTCTGTTGGGTATAAAAGCCAACTGAAAAATCACTTCAGGGAGGATGATTTGGGAAATCTCTCCAGTTCTCTTGCTGGTGTAAATAAACCCTTTTTCCTCCTCAACCCTGTTTGGCCTGACTTTTGTTGACCACACCAAGAAACAAACCCAGATTTGGGGTGCCCCTTCTACACATTCCCCAGCCCTGCAGGATCCAGGCTTTGCCATCTTGTGCCATTCTGCCTCTTTAAACTCCGGTCACATTGTTCTGTCAGTTCCCAGAATTGTGAATTCTTGCCTCAAAGCCTGCTTACAGTTCCCACTGCCTAAAATGTCATTCGCCCAGCTTTTCACCTGGCTGTCTCCTTCCTGTGTAACTCTCACTTTGTTATTTTCCACAGGAAGACCTCTGACCATTCTATATAATGGATTTATCTTGTAGCAGGATCGAATAGGACAACTGCGGGTCCCTGGTTTCCTCTCCAGCTCTGAAAGAGTTAACAGACAACTTCAAATCCCTAGCTTCCTATCCACCATTTAATAGTTAATGGACAACTGCAAGCCCCTTGTTTCTTACCTAGCTCCAAAAAAACTAATGCAAACTGCAAACTTAATGGGACAAAAATTTCCCCTAAAGCCCCAAAACCTCCCCAAACCATAAGTTGGTAAACGCATGGGCCCAAAGCAAACTCTTAGTTAATAACAGAAAGCCTGGGTTTGTAAAGATTATTAAACATCTGCCCAAAGACTAATTTTGGATATGTAACAGGCTGGCCATGTGCATTAACAGTTATCTTCCTGAAACAATTCTAGCCCTGTAAGAACCAAGTTAATACAAACTACGTAAGCCGCTAGTGTGCAAAGGTCACCACGGGAACCTAGTGCTCAGGTTACTATGGCTAGCTGCCGCTAGCAGAAACCTTCCTATAAAGCAAGCCAACCCACTCCCACTTGGTGCATGTCTCTCCCTTGGACACGTCTGCGATAACCTCTTTAACATATACTCTTTTTAAATAAACTTTACTACTTATTCTGACTGGTACTCTCTTTAGCTTCAGGACCTTTGAACCTGAAACGGGGCTCAACTGGCACCACTACCAGCCAGGTACCAGTTACAATCCCAACATCCAATGCCTTTCCTGAAAATCTATAATTATTGTTTACTTATTGTCAGTCTCCCTCATTGGCCTATAAGCTTGACAAGGGCAAGGACCTTAGTCTTGTTCACCAGTGTATTCTGTATTAGTTTCCTATTTATGCTATAAAAATCACCCCAGACTAAGGTGGCTTAAAACAAAACAAATATATTCTCTTACACTTCTGAAAGCCAGAAGTACAAAATTGATCTCAGTCAGTGTGTCAGTACCGGTTCTTTGTGAAGGCTCTAGGAGAGAATCTCTTTTCTTGTCCAGTGTTCACAGTCTGCCTGCATTCCTTGGCTTGTAACCCCTTCCATCTTCAAAGCCATCAGGGTAGCATCTTCAAATCTCTCTCTGACCACTACTTCTGTCATCATATTTCCCTCTCAGACTTTGATCTTCTTGTGATTACATTAGACTGGCTTGATAATCCAAGATAACCTCTCCATCTCAAGATCCTTAATCATATTTGCCCTGTGGGTAACATATTCACAGGCTCTAGGGATTAGGATGTGAGTATCTTTGGGGGCATGTAAAACCCTGCCCACTACATAGTCCCTCTGTGTAGCATGTATCTGACACAGAGGGGGGCAACAATTTATTGAATGAATGAACATATTTTCCTACCTACTCTTCACAACAAACCTTTGAGGTAATTTTGCCAGTAGTGCTGTGCACAGAGTAGATGGTCAAAAAATGCTGACTTATAGAAGTGTTTATAGTTGATAGCAATCCACATTCATTTATTCCTTTAATAATAAATATATCACACTAAAGATAAATACAAGAGAAGACAGTTTTCTTAGAATATTTAACGTTTCATAAAAAGTTGAAATGTTTACATGGTATAATTCCCTTAATAGCCAAACCTGTATGCCTCTGAAACTCAAACATTCTTAAAAAAATTAGTGTGTTTCCTTTGTCTTTTAATTTAGATGGCAAGTACTATATAAATTCATACACTATAACAAGAAACTATGAATATTTTTAGAAATTAAAAGAAAATTAAACTTAAGGTCCCTTTTTATTTTTCCAGTTTTTCAACTTCAAGGTCTTGTTAGTTCTGGGTGGACCCAACACCCTCATTAACGAACATTAGAGGAGGTCTTTACTGATTATAAGACCTTAAAGGTCGTTGGTTTGTTTTCTGATGTGGAGAGTAGAGGAGAGGAAATAAATGGGGGAAAAAATTGAGTTATCCCAGTAATTTTCTAGGATACTCAGGCTTAACCATTTCCAAAATGCCATAAGAAAAAAATACATATTATTCAAAACTATTACATATACACACTGAAACTTTCAGAGATGGTGTCAAAAAAAGCAATTAAAATGGGTGTTATGTATGGTATGTATGAGTTACTTTTTTCTTTTTGTTTCTTTTTCTGGAGTGATGCAAATGTTCTGGGAAATGACCATGGTGATCAATATACAACTATGTGATGACACTGTAAGCCACTGATTGCATACCGAGTATGGAATGTTCATGTTTGTATGTTGTTTTATCAATAAAAAATAAAATAAAACCCATTTAAAAAAAAGTGGGGACTGTAACTCCAGATTCCTAACCAGAAGCTTTAGTTAATATAGAAATGGCCATACAAATATACAAATAGGATGAAGTGACTGGAAATTGCCATCTGTGGCCCAGAAGTGTCTTTGGGAGAACTGTACATTTTCTTCTATAAAACATGCATACCTTGGAGCTTCAGAGACATGCATATTCAGAGTTGTAGAGCCCCAACCCCCTGCCTTGAACATAATTACCAAGAGGATTTTCCCCTTGGTTTATTTCAATACTTGCTTTTGAGCTTGTGTAAAAAAATCTACTCTCTGAGTCAAGAGTGGGTGAAGAGAGAGCCTGGGATGAGATCAAATTACAGCCTTTCCTCCTTCCCTCAGGAAGTAAAGTCCACAGGCAGAAGTGTCTAAATTAGCTTTGTCCTCCTAGACTCTTACAATGCTTACTTGTTTCCACAGTGCGGTAGGATGAAAAGTCTTAGAGAAAGAGTAGTGTTCTAGAAAATAGTATAATTGACTTTTCTTCCTAAATTGCCTCATCTGTGGAGGATTTCTTTGCTGAATACTACATCAAAGGTAAGATGGAAATGGGATTTGTGCTGGGCTTGGTTTTCTGTAAAGTTTTGAATGAACGTCATCTATCCCAGCCTGGCCTGCATACCAGATGGCTATTTCTTGTTCTCTGCCAGTTATCTTCCTCTCTAGGAAGAAGCAACCTGCCTTGCCAACCTGACAGTAGGACATAATTAGTGCTGTCCTCCTCCTTACAAAATATACATTCTCATTTTGCTCTCTCTAATATGCATATTTTACTGAACTATTTGTGAGAAGGTAGCTGACACTGATTTCACTCTTAAAACTGCAACATGTATCTCTGAAGAAAAAGAACATTCTCCCACAGAACCACAAGGCCATCATCACACCCAAAGATTTAAACATTGGTACACTGTTTTCCATCATGCAGTCCATATTCAAATTTCTTCAACCGTCCTCCCAAATGTCCTTCATAACTTTTTTCCTGACCCAAGATCCACTCAAAAGGCAGGCATTGCATTTGCTGTCTTGTCCCTTTGAACATTTGCATTTTAACAAATGCTTTGTAAGGAGAATTCCTAAACCCATGCTTTTGCCCTTACATTTCTTTTTTAAATTTAGAGAAGTTAGTTTTAAGTTAACAGAAAAATCATGCAGAAAATAAGGAGTTCCCATTTAAATCCCCCTAAGTGTGGTACGTTTGTTACAACTGATGAAAGAACACTATAGTAATTGTACTACTAACTATAATCCATAGTTTACATTAGGATTCCCTACTTGTGTTGTACTTCCCCCTCCCTTTTTGTTTATCCAAAGCCAGGAACTCATTCAGTCGGCCTGAAGGGTGAGGCTTAGCTTTCCCTAGGGCGTGGCTTGCAGACATGGGGGAAAGTCACTGAGGAACTTCTAGGGGCAGCCATCCCACCGTCAGTGAGCTCAGGTTTTGAAGTTAACTCCTTTGCAATTCATGCCTGAGAAGTCATTCAAGCTGGTGTAAGAGAGATTTCTGCCCTGAGTTTGATGTTCCACACATCACAGCCCTTATTAACTTTTTCTCACTCTTCCATGGTTCTGCTTCAATCATAACTACCAAAAAGAGGTATGTATGTGGATTTGCTAGGTGGAGACAGGCAGCAGGCCTCCAGAAAAATTCTCAAAGATGGGACAAAGCACTGCTTGCATTTCTGAGGGTGAGATCATGGACTCTATAAGGAAATATTCTATTTCTAAAGAGTAGGCTAAAAAAAAAAAAATTACAGTACAAGTGGTTTTATATCACAAGAGAATAAGAAACTTTAGCAGTTTAGATCAGTTTCTTGCCAACCAAACTAACCCGTCTTGGATTTGTCACAGGGATCTTCTGTATTTAAAACAGACGGAGCATCATGCTGGAGAGAGGGGGGCAGACCCAACCTTACACTAAACCCCTGGATGGAGGATGGGGATGGATGATTGTGTTTCACTTCTTCCTGGTGAGAATTACCTTTCCCCTTTCAAACTGCCTGAATCTTTCTCCTCTTTGGAGCAGCATAACAAGATAACCTTATGAAATTTCTTAGTATTTGACAGGAAAGGAGCCAGAACAAAGCCAGGAACTGCCAATAACTACTAAAGTCAGCAAGCAGCCTATGCTGAACCCAGGAGAATGTTGAAAATGTCCTCCTTGAGTGAAAGCAGAAGAGTTCTCAGGCAGTTCCTTACTCTTTCCCCTATAACTTCTTAAACATGGAGAATACTGCAGTCATGATCCACAGCTCTGTCCTGGCTGCGTGGCAACTGGCATTTGGGCATAATTATACTTTTTTTTTTTTTTTTTTTTGGGGGGGGGGTGCATGGTCCAGGAACATAATTATACTTTTAACCATCCTGAAGGTGGCACTAGGAAATCAGCATGTATCACAAAAGTGCTTTGGATGTGGGTTCCCCAGTTCATCCCTGCGTATATATAATACACTGCTGGCAATAGCCCCCTTTATTAAAAGGAAATAGGGACATTTTCTCTCTGATCTACCTGCTGTCTAGTTCCCAAACCATCCCCACCAACAATAACTTATCTGGAAACAGTCCTAATCCATATTCTGATATGTCTGGAAAGGGAGAGAAGGATGTAAATTCTGAAACTCTTCTCCTTTATACATTAGCAACTGATTATTGACTTCCCCTTGTTCTTCCACAAGCTCTTGGGGTTGCTGACTCAGAAGTGATGATCTAAGTTATCAGCATGCCAATTCTAAAATGTTGGGGAATCCCATGGCAGATGTGTCCCAAGAAATCCTGCTGAGTGGCACCAGCTCTACAATCTCTCTTAGTGTTACTAAATAATTTCCATTATCTCTGAATATAATCACACGACAACCTTTCCCTCCTGAGTCTCCTCAGCCCTACAAGGGTAGTAAGGGGAGTGCAGGCCCTGCACTAACCATTCTGCGATTCACAATGTGCATAACTAAGAACTCTATAAAAAGCGTAGGAAATCATGTATCCTCCCTAATAACAGAGAAGGGGAAAATGGGACAGAGGTCCCCAGCCAGGATATATATAATAAAAACTCCTAACCAGAAGACAATTTGTTAAATATTAGCCTTATTGCCGAAGAACTTCTTTCCCCCAATAAATAAGTAAGCTAAGGATGCCTGAAGTTTGAGAGCCCTTCGTTGCAGGGTGACCTCCCCAAATCATGGGCTTTGAAAAATTGGCATTGTTGATGAGGAAGAGCCTCCAGTCCTACCACCTTTCTCCCCAATAACCACCACTTAATAAGTGGATTAATAAACCATGTCCCATATTTTGGGTATGATGCTGATTATAAAAGCATAAAAAATACACCAGCTCCTCAAAATGTTAACTGGGCTATTCACACACAGTAATCACATGGATACTTAGATGACTTTGCTTTTGTTTCTGCATGATATACAAGTATACTTTTCTACAACATTATGAGCTCCTGAAAAGAGTGAAAAATTCAATAACTAAACGTCTTTCTGGAGTTCCCTACTTAAAAGGGGTTCATTTTAGGGAAGCTACTGGTTACCCTGTAAGCTGGTTTTTTTTTTTTTTAGTAGAGAAGTTGTAGACGTTTTTACAGAAAAATCATCAAGACCTGTAAGCTCATTTTGTAAATACAGACTTTCACTTAACAGTCTTGTTTCAAGCAAGGTATACTGGACCATGATTTTACTTTGGTTTTATAATATTCTCACAAGCAGTGGGGACAACCAAAGCAATAGGCTGAGCCCCCAATCTTGTGGTTTGTTCATATGAAACTTAACCCCACAAAGGATAGGCTAAGCCTACGTAACATTAGGCCTAAGAGTCACCCCCAAGAGAACCTCTTTTGTTGCTCAGATGTGGCCTCTCTCTCAGCCAACACAACAAGCAAACTCACTCCCCTCCCCCCTCTATGTGGGACATGACTCCCAGGGATGTGGACCTTCCTGGCAATGTGGGACAGAAATCCTAGAATAAGCTGGGACTCAGCACCAAGGGATTGAGAAAACCTTCTCAACCGAAAGGGGGAAGAGAAAAATGAGACAACATAAAGTGTCAATGGCTGAGAGATTCCAGAGTCGAGAGGTTATCCTGGAGGTTATTCTTACGCATTAAATAGATATCACCTTTTTAAAGCGTTAACAGAGAGGCTGCAGGGACCTGCCTGAAAATGTGGAGTTGTGTTCCAGTAGCCATGTTTTTGAAGACTGTATAATGATATAGCTTTTGCAATGTGACTGTGTGATTATGAAAACCTTGTGTTTGATGCTTTCTTATCTACCTTATGGACGAGTAAAACATATGGATTAAAAATAAATAAATGGGGGAACAAATATTAAAATAAATTTAGTAGATTGAAATGCTAGTGATCAATGAAAGGGAGGAGTAAGGGGTATGGTATGTATGAATTTTTTTTCTGTTTTCTATTTCTTTTTCTGAATTGATGCAAATGTTCTAAGAAATGATCATGATGATGAATATACAACTATGTGATAAAAAAAGAATGTTCATATTGTATATTGATTGGTTTTATTAATAAAAATTTTTTAAAAAGTATTGGGGGGTCCAAAGGGGGAAAAAAATATATATATATGGAACTATTAAATTTTTCCATCTGGGAAACCCTGGTACCCTCTCAACCATTGAGGACTACCAAGAAAACAGGCCAAGCCCTTGATTTTGAGGTTTGCCCTTTTAAGACTTATTTCTGTAGTAGAGAATATAAGACTATCCATAATGAGGCCTAAAGTTGCTTCCAGGAAACCTCTTTTGTTGCTCAGATGTAGCCTCTTTCTCTCTCTCTAAGACCAACTCTGTGGGGAAAATCATTACCCTCCCCCTTATGCGGGACATGACATCAAGGGGAGAAAATTTCCCTGACAATGTGGTGTGTGACTCCTGGGGATGAGTCTGGCTCTGGCACCGTGGCATCGATAATGCCTTCTGGACCAAAAGGGGAAAAGAAGTATAATAAAACAAGGCATCAGTGGCTAAGAGAGAGCAAATAGAGTCAAGAGGTTATTCAGAAGGCTACTTTTAGGCAAGTTTCAGTTAAACAGTGCTAATCGCCAAGGTTTCTAAACCCCAATCAACATCACTCCTGGTAACTCTTAAGAACACTTAGAGCTCAAACTGAGACTCTAAGTTTCATGTACTAAGTTTGCTTTTCTGGCACCTATAATTCCAACAAGGGTCCTAGGGTAGATAAATACTAAAACCCAGAGGGACCAGCCTCTTCAAGGTTATCAATTAATTACATCTACCTATCCTTTAGTGAACACCCCTTCTCAATATGAAAAAGTCAGAACAGGCATTGCCTAAAGATGCTATAATTTGGAGAAGGAGCAGAGGAGAAGGAGGAGTTAGAGAAGATAGGCTTTAACAAACAAGTATGACTGCTGAATCCCTATATTAAAATTCCTTCTAGTCTCCAGCGTTTTGGAGGACTAGAAGAAAAAATCTAAAATAGTGCAATGGTAATCCATAACAGACTCTGAAATCTGTTCTATAAGTACTTGTTGATGTGTACTTTGAAAATTACTGCTTTTTCTTTCTTTGCTTTGTGTATATATTATATTCCACAATTAACAAAAAACATTAAAAAAAAAAAAAAAGGAGTGGTTAGTGTTACCCTTTAACCTTCAACTCGTTTGCGGAGGAGATACCTAAAAATGTTCTAATATGTAGGGAAGGTGGATCTCCACCATTCATTTCTTCCTTCAGTACTTGAGTGCCAATACTTATGAAGATCTGCATTGGATTGTGAGTATAAAGACAGATACAGCTCAAATACTGCCACTGAGGCGCTCACAGAATATTGGGAAAGATAGACTGTGAACACTAGTAGGTGCTAGGTGTTCCTAAGGCAGCAGAGGCAGAGGAAGTCAGAGAAGGTCTCTGAGAAGAGGTGATCTCAGACCTTGAAGTATAACTAAAGGGAAGCCAAGCAGACTACACATGTGTGTAGCCCTAATAGTGTGGGTAAAGGCAATACGTGTTCAGCCAATTGTATGAACTATATAGTATGGCTGCCTTTTAGTCCTTTAAACAGCCCAAACTACTTTCTTCTTCAGACCCTAAGCATGTTATTCCCTCAATCCAGAGGGAATCCATCTACCTTATCCCCCTCCTCTGCATGGCTAAATTCCACTCAGATATTAGATTTGGCTTAAATGTTTTTAATTCCAAAAAATCTTCCACTTTCCCACCCTGGGGTCTAAATTAAATCCTTCTGTTGTAATCTTCTGTATGTTTCCTTTCTAGCACTTGCCACATTTTATAACTATATATTTATTTGTATGATTATTGCTTTTCTGTATTCAGCCTGTCTCACTAGAACGAATGTTCTGAGGACAAAGACCATGTCTGCTTTGCACACCTCGCACTGCTTACTTCCGTAAGGCCAGCCCCTAGTGTATGGCCTGGAACACAGTAGGCTATTTTTATTAAACATGTTGGTGGATGGTCGGATGGATAAACAGACGAACTGACTTTATAAGTATAAAGTCTTTATAAGTATACTTATACTTATAAAGTAAGGAGATGGTAATAAAATTGGAGAGATAGGCAGGGGCCTTGTATGGCATGCTAAGAACAGTGATTTTTATCTTGAAGCTATGAGGAGCTAATGAAAACATTTAAGCAGGAGAGTGATGAGATGAGATTTGCATTTCAGAAAAATAGCTCTGGCTGCAAAGTGGATAATGGTTGGTGGGGGATATGTCTGGAAGCAGGGTGATCTACTGGAGGGATGTTGAAATAATACTGGTAAGAAAATGACAAGGCCCTAAATTAAGGCAGTGGCAATGGGAATGGAGAGAAAACACAGATCTGGCCAATATTAAGGGGTATATCTGTAAGACTTGGAGAGTGATAGATATCAGGGAAAGAGAGGGAGTCAAGGAGTTGTGAGATGTTGGCTTGGGTAACTTGGAGAATGATGAATACCATTCACTGAGCTGGAGGACACAGGAAAAGGGAGAGAAAATCTGGATAAGGGTTGGGTTGTTTAATTTTTGATACCTTGAATTTGAGGGACTTGCAACATAACTAGTAAAGTGTCCAACATAGTTTATTTTATGTCCATCTGGAGCTCAGGATCTACATATTTAAATTTATGAGTCACAAGAATACATGCAAAAGTTTGAACTATAGGACAAAGTGGATAAAATCACCAAGGACAGGAAGAGAACAAAACTCTGGAGAAAATCAATGTTTAGAGTATGGGTAAAGGGAGAAAAGCCCATAAGGAACACTGAGAAGAAGAAAAGAGGCAATCCATAAGCATACTGTCACAGAAAGCATGGCAAAAATTTCCAGAACTGAGCAGATGCTGCAGAAGTTAAGTATAATGGAATAATAAAGGACTATTGGCTTAGAAACAAGGAACTCGGACAACCTTGATAGCTGTTTCAGTGGGGTGGGGGGTGCTGAAGTCAGAATGGAAGTGGGATGAGAGGAACTGGAGATACCTAATAAATTATTCTTTAAAGCATCTTGTTTGTGAAGGTCAGGAAGAGCTAGGGTGGTATTGGGGAACCTAGAAGGAAGCTGTTTGTCATTAAAAAAGAGTAATTTCTGACAAAGTCTGTATTATAAAAGGGCCACCTGCGACTAATCCAACCCTAATTAGAATGATCAGGTGAGGGAGTTCTTATTCCGGGTTTGGGGAGGTCTCTTTAATGTGTTCCTACAAGGGGCAACCCAATTAACTGTTCTTAAAGATAAAACAAATGAGGGAGCTGGAGAATTTCTAGAGGCTCGTTTATTTGTAGGTGAGCCCATTAATATCTGATGTGAACTCTGGTGACAGGACTGAAACCCAACAAGTTTGGCCTAAGGCACAGGATGAAGTAGTATAATACAGCCTTATCTAGTCTGCTGTTAACTGAAGGAAAATCTGGCCCTTAGGAGAAAAATTTTTAATATTTTTATGTGAAAATATAAACAAAGTTGGAAGACTGCTAGTTGAAGTGGGGAGGGGAAATAAATGCAAAGGCTCTGCCCTTGGCCTTCTTAATTAAAATTTTAAAAATTAGATTAGTTTTGGGTTTACAGAACAATCACCCATAAAATATGACTTCCATACACCACCCCACCAACACCAACTTGCATTGGTGTGGAACATTTGTAACAACTGATGATTGCACATTTTAATAACTGTATTATTAACTAAAGTCCACTGTGCCCTTGGTCTTCTTTATAAACTCAGTGGAAGACACAGACCCAGTTATCAGAGATAAGTCATATCCATTCACTGTTGCTATGATGAGACATTATAGGACAGATCAAGAGAAAAGAGAACTGGGTACCAGTAGCTAGCCAAATTTAGGCATTTAAGAACATAGAGGTCATCAATCTGCACCTGTGAGCACAAAACCAAGGTCCACAAGAGAAAGAGAGGTTGTTTTACAGGATGACAGCTTACTGTTTTTTTTCCAGAGTATAATCAAGAGAAACAAGTCTAGATCATTTGAGATTTTTGTATATTCTCTAGCCTGATTTCCTCATAGAAGCACTTTTGAGGAAAATTATGGTTACAAACTGCCTGAAAGGGAGCCTGATAAAACCTCTTTCACTTTTCAACACATAATAACACTATATACCCAGTATTCATTCTAAATAAGGAAGGTTTGTACCTTTCTAACAAATAAAAACATATTAAGGGACTTCCTCCTCACCCCCAACTTCTGCAACTTCTGAGCATCACCAATTCTTACTTCCTTTCCTCCAGACAAGATATAGTATATCTGAAATAATGGCCTAGCAATGAGGATGAAAAGGAGGGGAAGATCTTACTGATTATTTAGTAGAGTAGGTGAGGTAAGGAGACATCTAAGAGGAGTCAAGATTTGCTTGATGGCACAAATCAAGAGAGAACTGAAAAGGAAAAGTAGGCTTGGGATAAGGGGAAGATGAGCTTAGTTTTGGATGAGTTGAGCCTCAGAAAGACATGGTAAACAGGTGAATCTGATGCTCTTGGGAAAACAGAATGGTAATAAGAAAACCATGGTTAATGGCTTGAGTATCAAGTACCAAGCATTCAGTATTTTACCGGAATTTTCTCAGTCTTCACATTCCTGAGTACCATTTTCATTATCCTCTGTCAAGTTGCCCAACGTCACACAACCAGGAGGAGGCAGAACCAGAATTCACTCCAAGGGAGTCAGACTGCAGAACCTATACTCCTAACTACCATGTTGAGAACGTATGTAAGAGTAACTAAAACCTTGAGAGTGAAAATTGTCCAGCGAGTAGGTATACAGTGAGAGGGCAGAATCACGGGGGTAAAACACTGACCAGGTAGACAGAGAAGAAATCGATGAAAGGGAAGCAGGGAAATTGTGTGGTTAAGCAGTGGGCATGGCCAGGATAAGAGGAGAGAAAACAGCTATGAAAAACCAAGGCTACTGGAAAATGGAAAGGAAAAGGGGAAACTAGGAAGCCCCTGCTATGAACAAATGGTCTTCTGCCACAAACATAACTAGAATTAGCTGTCTTTACCATACGCCATTGTAATAAAATAGTTGTTGGTCTGGAGTCAGACTGGGTTCAAATATCAGCTCCAGCACACTCAAACAAATTATTTTATCTTTCTAAACTTCAAATTCCTGATACTACAGTACAGATACACTCGTTTTGCCTTGCAATGAAGATCAGAAACTCATGTAAAACGCTTAGCCACTCTAAAAGGAAGGAATGACTCCACCATATAATATCAAATGTGTAATGAGGAGCCAATAAAGCAAACTAGTACTCGTGAGTTGGGGGAATCATAATCTCTCAACAGCTATAAAATCCTCTGTAATAGCTCATTCACAACCTGACTTAGACTCTATGGTCTGTTTTGATTTAGGTAAATATGTTTTTAATGGGGATGACCAAGACTTTTGCCATTTTATTTGTGGTTTTTCAAGAAGAATTTGAAGGCACCTCAGAGCAAACTAGCTGGATTGGAGCCATCATGTCATCGCTTCGTTTTTCTGCAGGTATAAAGCCAGCAATAAGCTTACTGTCTAAGGAAAAAGACCAGGGGCAATTCCCAGATGATTCCTCTGTTAGTTATACAAGACCAAAGCACGGCTAAAATTCAAGTTCATTTATAAATATGTAACGCTGAGAAAGGACTTGTGATATTTAGCCTCCACCTGACTTGGTAACTAAGTTGGAAAAATGAGGGCTCAAAGTAATTTGAAGAATCAAACTATTCTTCAACTCCATGATTCAATATTTCACGCCATCCAAGTTTCTTCCTACAGACCAGGAATGCCTTACTAGATTTAGTGAGCCAGGCCCTCAAATGGCCTGAAGTTCTAATTATCCTCAAAATATAGAACCTATTCCTCTCTATAGTCTTATGTGGAGTTGTAACATGGTGGAGTATATTAATGGATTCATCTGTTCTGATCAGAAGCCATTAGGTACAATTTCATTTTGTGGAGATTTTATAATGCATTTTCAATAAGCTTCCCCTCCAAACCTGCTTATTTATAATCCTCTTTTCTTTAACTCTTCATCCAATAAACAAAATAGTGGAACTGGGGATACTGAGAAATTCACTACAGACATTTTCTTGATACACAAAATTCCAAAATAGGTCCACTTGTTTTCAGTCCCTCACTGAAACCCCACAACAGAAGATAAGTGATCACAGAGAACATTTACCTAGTATTTGCCTTTCTTCTCTCAAGGTCCCCTGGTCAGCATGACTTGTGAAATGCTTGGAGAGAAAACTACCTCCATACTTGGGGCTTTCCTTGTCACTGGTGGATATGTGATCAGCAGTTGGGCTACAAGCATTCCCTTTCTTTGTGTAACTATGGGACTGTTACCTGGTGAGTCCACTATAACAAGACTATAAAAAAATGGGGCAAAAAAAAAAAGATGGAGCTAAAAATCTGCACTTTTACTGCCCAGTAAAAGTGGATCCAAAGGCCCACTTACATATTCTTGTGTTCAGGAGACTGTTTTATTTAGTGCTACACTGCTTAATGTGAAAATGATTCCAAGCTACTACTTTTCTGCTTCTCTTAGGTTTGGGTTCTGCTTTCTTGTACCAAGTTGCTGCTGTGGCAATCACCCAATATTTCAAAAAACGACTGGCTCTTTCTACATCGATTGCTCGCTCTGGGATGGGAATGACATTTGTGTTGGCGCCTTTCACAAAATTCCTGATAGATCTATATGACTGGCCAGGTGAGTCATTCTGAGTTCCTGAACTATCAACTCTGCAAGATTTAACGTTCAGCCCTCTCCTTAGTTTCTGGAAATGAAGACTTCTAGGTCAACTTATTTCACAAGATATTGCCACAGAGGAAATAAGCATGACTTTTCAAGTAAGCATCCTCCACTTCCTTGGAGAATATATTGCAAGAGAGTTCTTAAAATACTTGCAGGCTTTGCCAGCTCACTCAGAGATCACCACAGGGTTCCATGCCTAAGTAGATGGAGGGTACTCTGTGCAGCTGGAGAAACATCCTGCAGTAAGTGATGCCCCCTAGGAAAACAACGATTCTCCCACCAAAGTACTCACTTTTCAAATTTTCTCTTTAAGAAGATAATCTGCATTAAATTAAAAATTTTAAAAAGCTTCCTCCCCCAGACATACTAAAATAGATGGGGGGAGCGGGACACTTGGGTAAAAAGATTATATTCCTTACTATTTAGACCTTTTATATACTGCCAGCTATAAAATTTCACAAATGTATAAAAACTATTCACCCATCATTTTCTCTGTACCTGGTCTAACAAATACTCAACCAAAGTAACTTTAAATTAGTAGGAAAAAGTACATTCATATGTCTGTTTCTATCTGTACAGCAGTTTCATTGAGTCTTTCTTAAGTTAAAAAATATCACAGTAAATGGGACCAGGTGACAAATCTCTAACACAGAAGAGCAGAATCAACCACTGGTTCTATCACTAGAAGCAGAATTCACAAGTCACAGCTCTCATTAGGACATGCTGAAATCAAGCAATTATTCAGCTTCAAAGGCAAAATTGGTGTCTGTCTTCTTTCAAAGCATTTAAAAAATGACATGGGATATAAGGGTGTCCCCTTTTCTAAAGCAGTTTCTAAATGATTTACACTATCTAATTTTGTATTTTCTGTACCCAGTTTATACTCACTTCAGATTTAAAATCCACATTTAAAACATTCACTGTAAATTTTGAGTTATCTCCTCTCCAAACTGTTTTACTTTAGCAAAATACCACTGTCCTTTCATCCCATCTATTCATGAAGCTCCTTCTACAATTTTCTATCTCCAGGATTCCCTATATCTGAAAGATACAGCAGTGTATGGCTAATACTTAAGTATTAGCAGACTTGAATATTTTCAGTTCAATCGGGAGACAAGGTTGTGTTTTCAGGAATTACTGGACTGTGATTATGAATATTTAGTGATGGGGCCTCTTCTGAAGCCTAAAAACACAGAATTGTGAACTGAGGTTATTTTTAACTTGTTAATTTCTCTCTCCTATTTAGGTGCCCTTATATTATTTGGAGCTATCACAATGAATTTGGTGCCTTCTAGTATGCTCTTGAGACCCATCCATATCAAAAGTGAGAGTAATTCTGACATTAAAGATGAAGATAGCAGTTTGTCTGCAGATGATCCTGAGGCAGTGTGCAGGACAGAAACATCACACTGCTGTAAGACCCAGAAATCTCTCACCAGGGACAAAACTATGCAGAGGACTGGACAACCAAGTACAAGTTTAACAGTCTCAGAAAATCAAAGCAAAGAGCTCAACAATGAACCTAATAAGAACAGACTGCCCCTAATAAGCCACAAAGAAAGTTATAAGAAAAAGACTATTTCGTGGAGCTCCAAACTTTTCGATATTTCTCTCTTTAAGAATCCTTTCTTTTATATATATACCTGGTCTTTTATCCTTAGTCAGTTTGCATATTTCATCCCTACTTTTCACCTGGTAGCGAGAGCCAAGACACTGGGGATTGACGTCATGGATGCCTCTTACCTCGTCTCTGCAACTGGTAAGAAAGTCTACTTCACCATTATACCCCAAAGGGCTTAATTTTTAAAGTTTATTAAATTTTTACTTTAAAAAGCTGAAATTTAAAAACGAAAGAAAGAAAAAAAGGAACTGTATGTAGGAAGGCCAGGAAAAGCAATTTTTTTTGAAGCTGGAGGAGCATAGCCTAAGTTTCCCTGCCAGGAGCCTGTCAATCACCTTGTACACAAGCTCCCTCTACTGGACAATGGGCCCTAAGCCAAGTCTTTTCATCTTTGTGTATCAGTATCTGATGCAGTAGACATTATTGGAGACATGCTGAATTAAAAAAAACTCATGTTCAGTGGTAACTGAACTCCTCTAGGAAGCAGAAAAACCCAAGGCAGACTAAACAGTGCAGTAGTTAATAGAATAGGTTCTGACACTATACTTCTCAGATTCAAGTTGCAGCTCCAGAGTTCCTAGCTGTGTGACCGTAAGACGTCTCTGTGCCTTAACTTCCTCATCTGTAATACAGGGGTAATAGTTCCTACCCTCATCAAATTGTCAGATTAAACAATCAATGCACATGGAGTTCAGAATAGTGTCTGGCCCATGTTAAGTATCCAATAAATGTTCTATAGTAGGTATTTTCCCCCTTGAACTCATAGTAAGATAAATATGATTCTTTAATCACTAATGGATTAACTCATAACTAATATAAATGAGAATGTAAGTCAAAAATAAAAACAATAATTTCAGTTGAGTATCTGCAAATGTATTTGGAAATAGAATGCTTGATCCATTAAGAAATACGGGTCCTCCCTCAACTGATAAAATAGGAAGTCACAGAAAATGAAAAGGGACATTAAGGTGGAATTGGCTGGCTTTAGTTATAACTATCAGTTGCTCAACACCAACTTTTCTCTTGCTATATTTTTCTAGAACACCAAATTTAACAAGCCCATGTTGGCCCCTTACAAAACTGACTACACTTCCTTCCAGTTTGTTCCAACTGCAAAGGTATTCCACTTTGGTCAAAGCTTATATAAGCAAGAGATACATGACTAAACTGATTTTTTCACTAAATTGTTTAGTAGTATCCATGTAGATCAGATTAGAGCTATACAAAGGAACTAAAGAACATAAAGCCTCAACATGAATACTAGTAAATAACTGAAAATATAGAAATGGTAGTACACATTTTTTAAAACCTTTTTATTGTAGGAAACAAATATACAACTCAGAATTTCCCACTTTAATCACTTTCAAGAGTACAATTCGGTGGTATTTTATTCATGGTGGTACACATTTTTTATTCCTTTTTCTTTTGTGGAGCAATTTATTTCAACCATAGGAAGAAAATTAAGTGCAGGCTCATGCTACTTTTGATGCAAGTCTGTTAGTATTCAACTGCTACATATGTTTATAGTAGGATAATGGGTAAGAAGGTTCTATTATCGTGAAAAATGTAGCTCTTAAGTCTTATTCAAGTTACACCACAGTTCCAATGTTCAAAATATGACCTACCATTTCCACACTTCCCAAGTATTCTCAAATTAAACATAATGACCTTAGGAGGACTTAATTACTAAAACCTCACAGCAATTTTAAGAGAGAGTCCCAACATCTGTTTTTGCTTTTTTCCCAAGATAAGCCTTTATTATATATGCTTTAATCTTCAATCTTATGACTTCCTCAGGACACTGTCCTGAGGGTCTTAAAAAAAGGTCTTCTGAGTCCAGGGTCCTTTGTAATCAGGGATTCCATTTGGTGGAATGTTTTCTCTAAATACAATCAGAAAAAAAACACCTGACAATTTGATGGGTCTTCTCCCTAACTGTGGAGGAGCTTTTTCAGTATTCTATTAGATATGTGTGGAATAGGTAAGTAAATGACAGATGCTATTGACAGATAAATGAAACAGTGTTTTTTTTCCCACATGTCCTAGACTGAAGATATGGTCATATTACTTATGGATTGACATTTTTCAAGGGTTCAGAAAAATGGAATCAGGATTTCATAAGACTTTTTTGAATATTGTTCCAGGTATCACTGAGACAGTAAGTCAGATAATGTCTGGATGGATTGCTGATCAAGACTGGATCAAGAAATATCATTACCACAAGTCTTACCTCATCCTCTGCGGCATCACTAACCTGCTTGCTCCTTTAGCCACCACATTTCCACTACTTATGACCTACTCCATCTTCTTTGCCATTTTCTCTGGTGGTTACCTTGCATTGATACTTCCTGTACTGGTGAGTAGACACACTCATTAACAGTGTTAAAACATTTAGGAAAAGCAAGTATCAGTAACAATCTCCCCAAAAGAGAGTACACATTTTCTAGCAATATGGTTTGTTTGTTTTTTTAATCAAACCCAAGGCCTCAGAAACCTTATAACTATATTCTACAGAGTTATTCATCTTATCCTGGGAAGGAAGCTAGGGATAATAAGAGAACTATTCCCACAAGTAAGGAAAGAAATGAAGGCAAAAAGGGATGAACAGCATTCCCCATTTTGCTTATCAGTCTCCAAAAGTAAGGCTTGTGTTTACTCCTCCCTTTCAGCTCCAGAAATGTCTTCAGTTCCTTCTAATACACAATTTTGAAGAGTTTGCTAAGAAAAAGAGTTATTTCCCGACCAGCATGGCTACTTTATTGCAGAGGTTATTTCCTTGGTCCTGTCTATTTTGATAGGGTTTTTTTTATTTTTAACCTCTTCTCCATTTTTACCTCAAACTGACTTAAATTCCTGGAGCCAAATGGGAACAAAATACTACTACAAATACTCCCGACCAGAACCCATGGGTTCTTGGAACCAGATTCCCAAGGCTCCCTGGAACAGAATCTCTGGAAAACTCCGGGTCTGATAGCAATATTAACATAAGTACTGCAGGATACCATAGGAGACATAAGCAAAAATCAAGCTTTATGTCTGTCATCAACTCCACGTGCTGTTTGATATCTTACAAAACAACTGTTGGGACTCAATTATAAAGTAGACCCAAGAATAGCACTGTGAGCACTGAATATGAATACCATTTCCTAACAGAGAAGTGTAGTATGGTTGAGAGGGGCAAAGGGGTAAGTATCTCTGAACCACCTAAAAGATTAAGTAACCAAAAACCAATTGTTTCCTTACTAATAAAATAGAACACTGGCTGCCTGGCAAAGTTACTGTTCCCTATTTGGCCTTGGTGCTCTAACACTGGGATAAGAGGCTACCCAACTTACCTCAGAAGTCAGTTTTCACAGTATGAGAGAACACAAGCACTATTTGTCCCTTTGGAGGCATTAGTCTCTACAGAACTTCAACCTTAGTGATAAAACTAATACTGAATTCTAATCTCTACAGGTTGATCTGTCTGGAAATTATAAAGTACACAGGTTTTTGGGACTTGCAGGTTTCTTTGCTGGGATGGCTATCCTTGCTGGACCACCTATAGCAGGTAACAGCCACATTCTGAGCAAATTTCTATAGCAAGAAAACACTGATCCATAAGTAATGGTAACATGCAATGACAATATCATGTTGAAGAAACTAATGCTATTTCTGCCTGTCCTATACTACCTAACTCCATCACTAACACAGAAGAATGTCTGAGGGTTAACTCAATAGATGTGCTCTAAGCAGACTCATATCTCTTGGGAGTCTTAGAGGAAAGAATGTATGTATGTCTACTTGTCTGGGGAGATAATTCAAAATTTAATCAGATTCTGAATTACTAGCATCTTCTACCTAAACACTATAGAGCTTGGAAGCCTGATCCCTTTTTATCCTTCTGATGTCCCATACAGCTGTCTAGGGCTTCTCAAAACACTTCTTTTCAAGGAGGTGACAGAGGTCCTTCTTATTGACAATATCAAGGTTGCAAACATACTTGGCCTAAAAAGGTCAAGTGGAGAGGGCATCTGGAGCCATTGGTAAAAATTAAATGCAAGTATAGAAAAACAAGTAAAAATCTAGAGCGTTCTGATGATTTAAGTATGTTTTAAGATTTAAGTATGTTTTAAATATAAAATACTTTTATACTTAGTTTTCCACTTAGCTGGACATTTTGTGCTTGTTGAACATTTAATCCAAGACTATTAAGAGACTGACCACACACACAAAAATATTTCTAAGGAAAAAACTTAAACATTCATTTCTTACACATCTCAATATGTTTGAATATACGAATTAATTCACATTTCCAATCATCCACAAAAAGAAATTCAGCCTAAAACTCACTTGATGCTTCCTTCAGACCTAAAGTGAGGGGATGGAGATGGGATCTCAACTTGTGCTACCATCATTTTTTAGGAACTAATTTTTATATTGATGCTAGGTTTGTACCTTTAAAAACTCAAGACTTAGAAAAAGCAAATAAGAGAAAAAGTAAATAAACTCAGGATAAAAATTTTTGTTGGGAAGAAAAAAAGCACAACACTATCTAAGGTTCAGTTCACATTCAAAAGGAAAAGATGACACAAATACGCAATGAGTTCCCTTATTTGCATTTAATAACACATCCTTATCAGACTGTCTAACTCTTAGTGTACATCATACCTGGAAAGCAGGCAAGAATCACAAAGTCAAGCCCAAATTGTGATATAAGAAAGTGGAACAAAGAGGCCAAATACCATAGGTGCCTAACAGAGCTATTCTATGGTTAGCACCCAGACTAACAAGATGCAGAAACAGAACTCAAATACAGTTTGCTGATGCATTTATATAATCTTGATCCTTCTTCACTGGCTGCTCCAATTACATGTTGGAACTTTTCAAGCTTATTAGGCCAAAAATATAAGGAAGTAACAAATACCAGGGAACAGAATATCTTATTCAAATGATAAAGGCAAGTAACAAAACTACACCATGTTTATAGGGATTTTATGTACTGTATATTTTTTATACAACTTAAAATAAAATATTTAAGGAGTTTAATATATGTAGACAGGGCAAATTTTATGAAGACCATTACCTGAAGGAAAAAAGCAATAGGTGTGTATGTGGGTCCTGAAATCAATTTGATGGGTTGTGATCAACACTTTTTTTTCTTATGAAAAAGATAGATTACAAGAGTAGTTTAGAAAACAGAGTGCATCACTTTATTGTGAAATTTTTATTTCACACACACACCCCTATACAATATATGTGATGTAAAATATGTTTCTTACTGTGAATCAGTAAAAAAAAAAGTATAAGTCTTTTATTTTCCAAAGTCCAGAATACCCTAGCATTATATATGAGGATAAAGAGAGATAACTCAATGTAAATATTTTTACTCACTAATTCTGAAATTACTTAGGCAATCATAAATTCTCTAAGTTCTATTAAAAGTCCAAGGAAATGTGAAGGCTGTTGCTGAAAGCTTAATGACAGATTTCTAGTCTGAGAGTTATTCACAATATCTTAAACAAGACTATGATAATACATCACTCGGTTTAATTTTTTTCCCTCTATATCATGACCTCTCACTGATCACAAAATAAGCTACTTAGAAACATCTTGTTTAAGGGAGAAATTTCAGGAAGGCCCTTGGCTCCTGCAAATCATTCCTCTGAAATGACAATGGGGACTTCATCAGATTTATGTTCTTAAATTCTAATTCTAGCAGCAACTACCAAAAAGCATCAAAAACGCTGATTAACTCAGTTCTTTCAAGAGATATGGGCAGCTATATTATTGTTTTCAGCTTAAATAAATCAAAAGGCTCACTGGTGATAAAATATTAAATACCCAACCAAATTTAGCTCTTCAGAACTGTGTGAGATTCTCATTTTTTGCTTACTTAGATCTCTTATTACCAACTTACAAAAGTTAAAATTTTTATAAAAAATTACAGGCATAGGAATCTGGCAAACAGTAAAACTTTTCACAATAATCCAGTCAAAAAACTGGAAAGACTGGGTGCATGAGTGGTTCAGTGGAAGAATGCTCACCTTTCATATGGGAGACCCGGGTTTGAGTCCCAGACCATGCACTCCCCTTCCCCCCCCAAAAAAAGGGGAAGACTGTTATATGAACAAAATCTTCCTCCTTACAGCATAACTAATAATTCACAGAAAGAACAAAAGCATAGGAAACCTATAGGAATTATATATGCTTTAAAATATACTTTTTTATTTCTATAAAATATAAAGACAGAGCATATGAGTAATAAAACTATCTATATATCTTTGTCAGCTATGAATATACAGTTATCTCTTACACATCGCAACTTGCCCCATTGTAGTTCTGATATATCCGGGGTCGGCATTAAGAAAGTAAATGAGAATTTTGGGGGAATTTTGAGGAAGCTGCAAAACAACTGCTGCAGTTAGCTGCCAGTGCAGTGCTGAGTCAATCATAAGACATAACAAGAAAAAAAGTGAAGGAAATCCACAAAACTGTTGTTGCAACTACATTAACAACTGCAAATCAGTTGCATAAACCACGAGAGCCACATCTCTTTCACAAAGAAAGTACTATGTTCTTTTGGGTGCAGGATTGTTATTTAAAAAGGCATTCCAGCAGACTCTGGCATCATATGAGAAAAGACGCATTCCTAATCTGATTTCAAAAATGAAGGTGAAGGGTCTATCCCTATGGACTTTCAGGCCAGCTAAGGCTGATCTGGAAAATGTTTTTAAAAGGTTAGCCTACTCAATGTAAAAGTAATGGGAGAAGTAGCTATAGAGTTTCCTAAAACTCTGAAGAAACTGATTAAACACTTCTCTGGTAGAAGGGAAGGCCAAAAAATGTTATGGGGATTTTCCAGATTGTGGGGGTGCCATACCACTAGTCCCTGCAATATGGAAGGGATAACTGCATAGTAAGAAAAATGGCAGCAACCAATTCTTTATCACATCTTTGATAAAACTGATAGGGATTGAAAAGATGAAAGTTAAAAATTATCCCCTACACATACATTTTCAAAAGGTACTGTCTTGCCCACCTAAGTCCATGGTGCCTCTAGCTTTTTCTAATATTCAGTGACAAATTCAATTTTAGTTAATAATATGTCCTGTAGCAGTCTAGGTCAAGTTTTAGGGTTGGCCTAGGTTTCCTGACCTAGGGTGTCCAGTAGACCTAAGTATAAGCCAAATGTCCAGGTTTATCCAAACCCAACTGCCGTTTTGACTGGTAGTTGGCATCCAGAAGTATATACTGGCACCAAAAATGAAATTACTTAGACTTGGAAGGTTGTGGAAAGCTTAAATTAAAATTTTGATTATGTTAAAAACCTTATTATATTTCTAGTAGACACCTCTTAACAAAAGTAAACCCACAGAAAGGAATATAAATGCAAAAATAGACAGTGCCAGGACAAACTAGCAAGTGCATAATTATAATCTCCAAAATGTAAGCTACTTATGAAAAATCCCTAATCTTGCCCCCAAAGCATTTGGCATGTGAGCTCAAAGTGCTAAAAGCTCAATTTCATTCATTCAAAAAAAAAAACAGTACAAAGGGTTCACGTTAGCTGTCTATAAAATAAAACTGAACGTCTTCTCCACCTACCCCCCCCAACTGCCAAGTGATGGATGCATAAATTATGCTAATATGAAAAGAAATACATAGAAATCAATCACAAATGTCTTCTGAAAACTCCTATAAACACTACAAATAATTACTTGATTTTAATCTGGTATTCATTCAACAAATTGGCTCAGTGGGTCAGAGCAGAATACTCATTATGTCACATACACTGCCAGGACTTAATACTAAAGATAACAGTCTAAAATCTTTAAAACCAAGAATTGTTAGACTATACATCCTTCGGCTTCTTCATTAACTGTAAATTTGGCTAAGCCACTGTAGCCCACATCTCCAGTTTCTTACATGTAAATAAAGACATTTTGGGCCATGGAACAGTAAAACTAACCTTAAAATATTTTGATGCTTACATACACCATATCCAACAAAAGTGATTTTCTTCAACAAAATCAAGGAAAATCATTTCTAACAACCAAGTCAACTGTACTCCAGAAAAAGTAAACTATCTCTTAAAGGAGAAGCACCCCTCTTGCTAATATTTGTCAACCTTACACCCACTAAAAATACCACAGAAAAACTAGTAATCTGCATTAACTCTTATCTGTGATTTTAGAAAATACAATGAGGAAAACAAATTTATCCATCTAACTTTGTCTCTCTCTCCATTAAAACAGTTAAGTCATTTTCTCATGAAATGACAGGTGATTCCCTATCTCAGTTTCATCCTTCAGATACAATACTAAATATTTTATTTGGCCCTTGCTCCACCTATGACCAGCCATACCCACTACAGTTTTATCGGTCATATTGGCCTATCTGTTGAGAATTTTTCTATGGCCTGAAACTACATTTGGAAAACAACTCCTCAATCTTTTGGTCTGCTTATAAACCCATTTTGGAGATTGTAGATGGGTGGAGTTCAAATGAAGAGAAAGAACAAAGTTCTCTATCCTCTGTAAATCCAGAGGAATATATTACACCCTGAAGAGGCAAAAGAAAATAATGTAAATCAGTCATTATGTCTAGCAATTATTTTACCCACAAATGACAAAGCCCCATAGAATTTACTTTGACTCAGTATTCCTAAAATAGATAAATACGTACAAAAAGAAATTTCAAATAATCTATTATGATTTAAAAAGAGGAAAGGTGGACGGCCCTTCTCTCACAAACACAACACACTTGCAAGGCCAAGGAATTGAGTTTCAAAAGCCTAATTCAAGTTATAACCTTTTAATAAAATTTACAAAACAGAGCTAATACTAAAAGCATTCCCAGAAACTCTTACTACAAATCTCTACCATGTAGCCTTCAGAGCATTTCTGTCTTAAAAGATGCTGGGCTTTAAATCTGCTAAACCACTGCTTGCCAAGGCTTTTCCCATCATGGCATATACAGAAAGCATTTGCACAGCACACCCAAAATAAAAGGAAAAGACTGCTAATGGCATGCCAGGAACTCCAGGGGCCCTAGGAATGAAAGAACAACAATGTCTTTGTACACCTTGAAAATATGCCTCTTTGCTGCAACCCAACAGCTGGAAGTCCTCTTTCGATAACAGTCACAGAATTCTCAACCACTTATTGAACTAACATCAAGGAATTTTGGAATTAAGGGCCTTCTGAGGTGTAGTTCAAGTTTTAACATGATGACTATCAGTAAACTTACAGAAGTAATCCTAGTAAAAAGGATTCATAACTCGGCTCAACGATCAAGTTAGCATTATCAAAGGTACCGGTACTTTTCAGGACAGGATGTTAAACCCATTCTAAAGGTTTAACCCATAAAATACTGAATGATTAAAAAATATGGACATTAAAAATATGAATCTATATAAGTCCTTACAGCAGTCACATAATTCAGGAGTTATAATTGTTATTTCTAAATTCTGAATTCTGTTTGTATGTAACTTGAACGTTACCAGAAACTTCCCATATTTATGTGACACCTGAGATAACTCGGAGCTCTGAAGCTATGAAAGTCAGCATTACCCTATACAGCAACTGTTTAAAAAGTTGAAAAAAGTGATGAAACTTCAATTAGAGATATGAATGAAGCTGGTCTGGATAGGACTAAGGCAAACCAGAATACACTGTTAAGGATGATCTGGTCCATATTTTGAAACTTCAACTTCCGTGTGAGACCAAAGTGAAAAGATATTTATTTGGTACAAAATTTATATTTTGGATAGTACATTATTTAATTTAACTTGTATGGTCAGTTTATTTAAACACCATAATTACATGGAATCTTGAATAGGGTGTGAGATCTTGTTGGCTTGTACAGGTTAGCGTGATGCCCCAATATATGCCAGAATAATTTGGGGAGTGAATAAAAACGTATTTGCAAAGGTTCCTTAGAGGATTGGGGAAAAAGAAGGAAACATTCAATTTCCCCATTTGGGGAATTTCCTGATATTCTCACAAGCAGTAGGGACAATCAAATTAATAAGCTGAGTCCTCGATCTTGAGGTTCGCCCCAAGAAACTTATTCCGTAAAGGAGCTATGCCTACTTATAATTATGCCTGAGAGTCACCCCCAGAGAACCTCTTTTGTTGCTCAGATGTGGCCTCTCTTTCTAAGCCAACTCCGCAGGTGAACAGTCCCCTCCACCCCCATGTGGGCCACGACTCCTAGGGATATAAATCTCCCTGGCAACATGGGACAGAACTCCCAGGATGCGCTGGGACCTAGCATCATGGGATTGAGAAAGCCTTCTTGATCAAAAGGGGGAAGAGAGAAACGAGATAAAATTATTTCAGTGGCTGAGAGATTTCAGAGTCTAGCGGTTACCCTGGAGATTATTCTTATGCATTACATAGATATCTCTTTTTAGATTATGGTGTATTGGAGTCACTAGAAGGAAGTACCTGAAACTGCTGAACTGTAGTCCAGTAGCCTTAATTCTTGAAGATGATTACATAATGATAAAGCTTTTACAATGTGACTGTGTGATTGTGAAAACCTTGTTATCTGACGGCTCCCTTTATCGAGGATATGGACAAATGAGTTAAAAAAATAAATAAAAGATAAAAAATAAATAATAGGGTGGAGATAAAGGGTAAAAAATTGTGTAGACAAACACTAGTGGTCAATGAGAGGGAAGGGTAGGAGTATGGGATGTATGAGTTTTTTCTTTTCTCTTTATTTCTCTTTCTGGAATGATGCAAATGTTCTAAAAATGATCATGGTGAGGAATACACAACTATGTGAGGATTTTGTGAGCCACTGATTGTACATCATGATGGACCACATGTGTGTGAAGATTTCACAATAAAAATACTTTTTAAAATAAATTCAGAATCCCAATTTAGAATCAAATTTGCAAATTATTATTCTAATCCCTTTTTTGTTGGTTCTAAGAAAACTGGTTTTTAGATCTAGAAGCTGAGCCCGAATTTGTTTTAAAGTAACACAGGAAACATTAGACATTCCTGTTCAAAATAAGAGTTTCAGTCATATATATAAGGAAATAGTTTGGACAATCAGTTTTAGTGTGGCTAAGAATCAACTGGGTGCCACCCAGGTTAAAGCACAATTGAAAAAAAGCCCATGAATCTGTATTAACAAGCATCTAAGGTGATTTGAATGCAGGTTGTCTAGAGACACTGAGGAAATGCTTACAGAGGTAATCAGCTTGGTAAGAAGCCTGTATCAGCTGCCAGTATACTCCTCAGTGTTGGCTGTATCAGCAATACTCAGCATGGAGTGGACTGCCTGCTTGTAGCTGGTATATAAATCTTGTCTTTCTCTGAGAATAACAATGCTTTGCTATGACCACAAAGAATCCAGTCTTTTGAATGTCAACTGATACACACGCTTCCATTTAAAATGGTTAGAATTCAGTAGCTTCTGATGTACCCAAAATAATTTTTTTTTTAAAAAATATTTTATTGAGATATCGTCACACACCATACAGTCCATCCAAAGTATACAATCAATGGCTCATAATTTCATCACATAGTAGTATATTCATCACCATGATTATTTTTAGAACATTTGCATCACTCTAGAAAAAGAAATAAAAAGACAAAACTCATGCCTTGTCCCTTCTCACTGACTACTAGTATTTCAATCTACTCGATTTTTTTTTTACCCCTTATTCCCACTCCTATTATTTACTTATTTTTTCTCCTTAGTTTTTTACTCATCTATCCATAGCTGGATAAAAGGAGCATCAGCCACAAGGTTTCAAACACACAGTCACATTGTAAAAGCTATATAGTTATATAATCGTATTCAAAACTCAAGGCTATTGGATTAAAGTTCAACAATTTCAGGTACTTCCCTATAGCCATTCCAACACACCATAAACTAAAAAGGATATCTACATAATGCATAAGGATAACCTCTAGACTTTCTGAAAACTCAGCCACCGAAACTTTGTCTCATTTCTCTTTTCCCCCTTTGGGTCAAGAAGGCTTTCTCAATCTCTCGATGCCAGGTCCTGGCAAATCCTAGGTAGTCATGTCCCACGTTGCTAGGGGGACTTACACCCCTGGGAGTCATGTCCCACGTTGGGGGAGGACAGTGAGTTCACCTGTGGAGTTGGCTTAGAGAGAGAGGTCGTATCTGAGCAATGAAAGAGGTTCTCTGAGGGTGACTCTTAGTCATCATGATAAGGAGGCGCAGCTGTTCCTTTGCAGGAATACGTTTCATAGGGACAAGCCCCAAGATTGAGGGGTAAGCCTCTTGAACTGGTTATCGCCAATGCTTGTGAGAATATGAGGAATTACACAGCTGGGGAGGTTTAATGTATCTTCCTTTCTCTCCAGTCCCCCAAAGGGATTTTGCAAATACTTTACTCTCTACCCAAATTACTGTAGGATACATCGGGGCATCACACAAACCTGTACAAACCAACAAGATCTCACACCCTATTCAAGATTCTTATGGTATTCAAATAAACTGACCATACAAGTTAAATTAGATAATGTACAACCCAAAATAAAAGTTTTGCACAAAATAAACATCTCTCCCTTTGGACTCACACAGAAGTTGCAGTTTCAAAATATGGACCAGATCATCCTTTACCCTGTATTCTGATTTACGTTAGTACAACTCAGATCAGCTTTGTTCACATCTCTAATTGAAGTTTGATCACTTTTTCAACGTCTAAAAAGTTGCTATATAGGATAATGGTGACTTTCATAGCTTTAGAGCTATAACTCTACCAACAATAATTTCTTAAGAAAAAAAACAGACTATAAATATACTATATACACACATACAAATATATTTAGAAGCAATAAACTGTTTAGGGCCAGAAGTGCATTTGTACATAGCTTTCTCATACTGTTTCCAAAAAAAAAGTAGACAGAGGGCTAATAAAATCAGACCAAAATATCATTTTTCACTTTCAGTGGTGGGGAAAGGCTAGTTACTCTAACCAAAAGAAGCAGATATTTGATGCCAACAAAACTCTTAAATGTCTAAGCTTACCTAGCTACTTAAATCTTAGCTTGGCTATGACAGTTAACACCTTAGCAAGATCATGAATCAACAGTACAGTATAGTTCTGCATCTTACATTTCACCTCATGTTTGCTACTATAAATAGCATCCTAAAACTACTTAACTGTACACTATTATCCTACTGAATAGCAACTAGATCTTAATTAGGGATAGAATTTAAAAAAGAGACTAAACTCCCAATTATCAAATATGAATGGAAGAAAGTGAAATCTAAAACAAATTATTTCAACCAATTTCTCATGGAGTATATAGAAACTTACAAAATATGCTAAATAATTCCCTGACCTGACAAGAAAGTATATTAAATATACTTTAGTTTTTAATGGTTTAAAATTACCTTCTGCCTTTAAATGAGTGTTTGAGTATAAGAAAATAAAGTCTTAAGAAGAGTTTTAAGCTATTTTATTCCCCCTGGGATTTAAAAAAAAAAAAGCACATTTTCTAGCTTTTGCTGTGCCCTCTTGACATTTTAGTAGTACTACCTACCTCCTTGACTAAGAATTCCTCAAATTTCCCAGCATGTTATTTCTGACACACCTAAAGCCTATACTTCACAAGTTACATATATACTAGCTAATTGTAAATCTGATACTAAGGCATGAGTGACAAGAAAAGACAAGGTACTCCCAGCTTTCAAAACTCCCTTTCCTTCTAGAAAATTTTAGAACAGGTGAGAAACTGATCATCTATTTCCTAGAAATCTACAGATCAATGACAATTTAATAGAAAGACTTGCCCAGGTTGGTTTCAATCTAGACTCCCGCTTAGTTCCAAGGTCAATGATCAAACAAAGAGTTGGTGAGTAAAAAGTAACGTAAAGTTATCTGAATTTAAGAGGCTGTAATACATTCTATTCATTCATCTATTACACTGTGAACAGGAAACAAAGCTATTGAAACAAGACAATACAAAACAATTAAAATTTTATGTCAGAGCCAAATAAGAAAATGAAGAGGACAGGAGAAACAGATCTATCTATGCAAGCAGACCAAAAAGAAAAAGCATACTCTACACATCCAGTGAGACATCATGTTCAAAGATAGAAAGGGAAATCAAAAGACAATGAATGTAAACTCCACAAGCACCCAGAAGTGTTTTAACATAGAGCATAATATTTTAAAATAACCAAAAATAACAGCTTTAACTTCTGAAGGCTTTTTAGGAAAGTATAAAAATATGTAAAAGTCATCATGGAAATTGCAAGACACACAATAGCCTAGAACAGTGATTCTCAAAGTTCTGTCAGTGGACCCTGGAGTTTCCTGAGATCTATTTAGGAAGTTTACAAGGTTAAAATTAAGTTTCATAATAAGACTAAGACGTTACTGCCTTTATCGAAGTACTGACTTTTGAACTGTATAACAAACTGTACTAATAGTCATATTCTTTAATGCCACACACTTACAGTGAAAACAAAAATACCAAAACATATCTAGGATGTGCCACCAGCCAAAAGATTTCGAGTACCCCTAACTCCTGCTTTAAAAAAGCATTTAGATTTCAGGGGGGGATTAATTTCAGTCACCATGTAACCCATGTGACCAAGTAATCAATCAGTTCCTTCTCCAATGCTCTTAGAGACCTTAACCCTTCATAGTACTAATCATACGTGTCATTTATATAGAACAGCTATCTCCCCACTAAACTACAAACTCTGTGAGGGCAGGGACCATGACTGTTTTGGTTCATCATTGCTTCCTCAATACTTAGCATATTACTCATATTTGTTCAATGAAAAGAAAAGATAATCAGTTCTCTCTTTTTTTTTCTTTAGAAAATAGTAGTAATTCATGATTTTTTCTTTGTAAGAATAATGGCCTTCTAAAAAAAAAAAAAAGAATGGCCTTCTAGTAAAATCCATCTAGAGTGAAATGGTATGTGTCCCAAATTTTCTACAACTTCCATTGTAAGATCTGAGATGAGTTCTGGGTCAACAATGACTTTTCCTAAGGTTTAAATCCCTAACTCAAGTGGAACTGATTCATCTTAATCAATGAAAAATAACTCAGGTAAGAAACCTGACTAACCCTCTAATGGGTCACAATACAGATTGGTAAGTACAGGAGGCACCTTCCTCTGAGAAGCAGCTCATGGCTGAGGATTACTAATGGAAAGATTTGCTTCATCAACAGAAAATTCTTTCCTCCTAGGCTGGTTATATGATTATACCCAGACATACACCGGTTCCTTCTACTTCTCTGGCACATGCTACCTCCTCTCTTCAGTTTCCTTTTTCTTTGTACCACTGGCTGAGAGATGGAGAAACAAACAGAATTTGACCAGAAAAAAAGAAGACTGCAATCAAGTGAGAGCTTAACAAAAGAAAATCTAAACTACTAAGTCACTGGAAACAAAAGTTTGGAAGAAAACACTCAGTTTTCTCATTTGTAAAATGAGAAGGTAAAGCAGACAGTCTTTAAAAAAAATTTTTTTTGAACCAGATAAGTCTTCAAAGTTTCTTTTTGCTTTAACATTTTGTGAATGTCTAATCAGTAACAAGAGTATTAGCAACTTAAATCAAGCAGTTTGTTGATATTTAATCAAATTGGTTATATTTTTAATCAGTGAAACAACTACCCTAAGTAGTAAATGAAAATCAGAACGTACTCTAATAAATTAACACAAACTCTCCGAATGTACCATGGTAATTGACGGTCACTAAAATACATAAAAACGGAGAAGTATTTTTCTGAATTTAAAAAAGTATTAAATATAGCCACTGGTTGACTGGAACAAATTCTGGAATCTGAATGAATACTAAAACCTTGTTTAGTGAGGGAACAGTATATACACCAAAAAAAAAAAAGTTTATCTTTGTTTACTCATTAGAGGTAATCCTTGTTTCCTTTTTATTATTCTTAAATATTCTACGGTAAGCCATGTATTGCTTATGGAATAAAAAAATTAATAAAATTTTCATCTGAATGGCAATCCTACCCAACCAAACAATATTACACTCCACCTAATTATCTAAAATATCCAAGCTAAATATGTGGTTATCTCTTTAGAGCTTTGAAGTTTTTGTATGAACGTTGGGTAGGTGGTTTATTATTGGGAAATATAATTACACTGAAAGTGGTTTCTTATACATGGAATAACTATGTTAATTAACTAATTAATAATGTTACTTATACCAAGTAATTACATGTGAAAAGAGAGCCTTTCATTATTTGGGCAGCCTACAAGGGGCAAAACACAACTAACGTTTTCTGCAGTACCAACCTCCCTCAACATTCTCGTGAACTAATATTCTTATTCCACCTGTCCATTCCTCTCTGCTTTAAAATGTCTGTGAATTCCCTGTAGAGAAAATCCTAGTCGTAAAGACCTGGTTTTAGCTCCAAGATGCCAGACATCTCCACCCTTACGCATGCTTTTATGCAAGCTTTGCCATCTTTTATAATCACAATGGCTTATTTTTTTTCCACCAGGTGCCCTCCCACTAATCTTTCTCAATTTGACTCAGAGGTTACCTTTTCTGGAAAACTTTTCCCAATATTAAGTCATTCTCTCATCTGGGACCCCATCCAACTTTACAGAGAACTATGTGAGTTCACATGTCTATCTTTACATTAGCCTGTAAGAACAAAAGAATAGATGAATTTTTATTCACCTTTGTATTCCCCAAGGCCTAGCATGAGTTTTAGAACCAAATTAATCTGGGTTCAAATCTCAGTACTGTCTTACAAAATGAAAAGAAGAAAAAAGGGGGGGAAAAACCTTTCACACACACAGAAAAACAGGTAAATAATAATTCTATGACCTCATGAAAATTATCCAAATTCTCTGGGACCTAATCTCCTCCTCTGTGAAATGGGGATAAACCACCAACCTATCTCACAGATATGATGAAGAATGAAAATGTACTTATAACCCTCATACATGGTAGTTCTAACTTCCTTTCTTCTGCTATGTCAAACAGTAGAAGATTAAATCAATCAATCATTAACTAGGAACCACTCACACCCCCCCAAGCCCCATTCAGCAGTAATTGTTCTCAATAGTGAGGAAGATGCCGGCCAATTACTCAGACTTTTAACTGTGGAGGCAACCAGATTCTTTCTTCTTAAGTGAACTGTACATTTTAAGTAGGACTAGCTAAAGAACTCCAAGGTGAATTCTGATCTAGACAGTCTTTATAAGTCTTATGCAAAAGAAAAGTTCATCCTACTCAACAGTGATAGCTCCTCTACACCTGGGTAGAGCAGATTTTAAAAGCCTAAATCCGTAAGACGTTAAAGACTTCTATAAATTGTGATGTTTCCATTAATTTACTACTTTTTAAATGTGTCATATATAACATATTTCCAGGAATATATAATCCAGAAATACCATCCTAGATGTATATATATATAGGATTCCAAGAAAAGCGAAATAGTTCACTGATTTCTTTTCTCCCTTTACTCTCAAGAGATCTCTAATAAGATAAAGAAGAAACAAATATTCAACTAAGATTTTATAACTGTATGGGTTTGGGATGGTTGACAGGTTAAAATTTTTGAGCATCTAATATATACTAGTCACTGTGTAGGCATACTTAATATATTTCATAATTCTATCTTTACAATAACCTTCATAAGCAGGTATTATAATGCACATTTAAAAAATGAAATTTGGGGATTTTCTTCTCATTCCTTCTACCACCCCTTTCAAATCTAAACCTGATACTCTTGCCCACCCAGGCTAGGCATCGCTTTCGCCATGGCTCTGAGCGATGTTGATGTGCAAAAGCAGATTAAACACATGATGGCTTTCAGTGAACAAGAAGCTAATGAGAAAGCAGAAGAAATAGATGAAAAGGCAGAAGAAGAGTTTAACATTGACAAAGGTCGACTTGTGCAAACCCTAAGACTTAATATCATGGAATACTATAAGAAAGAAAAGCAGATTGAAAAATTCAGATGTCCAATCTGATGAATCAAGCAAGGCTCAGAGCCAGAGATGACCTTATTACAGACCTACTAAATGAAGCAAAGCAGACTCAGCAAGGTGGGAAAATATACAACCAGGTACCAAGTGCTGCTGGATGGACTGGTCCTCCAGGGTTTGTACCAGTTGCTGGAACCCTGAATGATTTATTTGTTACAGGAAACAGGACTTCCCGCTGGTTAAGGCTGCGGTGCAAAAACCAATTCCTACGTACAAAATTGCCACCAAAAAAGATGATGTGCAAATTGATCAGGAGGCCTACTTGCTGGAGGATATAGCTGCTGGTGTTGAGATCTATAGTGGAGATTGTAAAATAAAGGTTTCTAATATGCTAGAAAGCCAGCTGGATCTCATGGCCTAGGAGATGATGCCAGAAGTACAGGGAGCCTTGTTTGGCGCAAATGCCAACAGGAAGTTTTTGGACTAAGCCTTTGGGAGGTGGAATTCATTCTACTCTTCCACTGCTATGATATGGAAGTTTCTGATATTGGAAGACGCAAGATTATCTATTTAACCTCCTCTTTGCTGTTCTAATATTGTTATGTACTTATCAGTGGAATACCCTTCTGTAGGAAATGCCCTTGGCCTAGTTGTTAACAGTAGAGAAAGTTTCCCTTAAAATGATCAGGACTCTACCTCAAGTTCATTTAAAATTAATACAACTCTCCATTGGTTCTGCAGCATGAAGGTGAAGAATTGGTTGGTGGTTGCATGAACTTCCCCCAAGTCTTCCACTCTTCTCTAGCTCTTATAATCTAGTCTAGAGAGTGCTATGTCTGGTATTTTGTCTTTATGCTTAAAACTCATGTGGGGCATGCATTCCTTTCAGCTGTAGTAACTTCAATATTAACCCCTCTGAACCTAGTTTTCCTTATGTGTAAGTAAATGTGATTTAAAATCTAAGCCCCGAGGGTAGGCCATGGTAGCTGAGCAGGCAAAACTCTCACCTGCCAGGCCAGAGACCCAGGCTGGATTCCCGATGCCTGCCCATGCAAAAAAAAAAAAAAAAAAAAAAAAAACTAGGCCCTGAAAATGAGCTTTGTTTATTAAAACAAAAAGTTTACACGGATCTTAAAAAAAAAAAAAAAGATTTTTGTAAAGGACAAAGAAATTACATACCTGGTAAATAGTGGAGTCACAATTCAAACACAATCTGACACAAAACCCTATGTTTTCCCCCTCTATATAATCCTGGCTTCCTGGAAGTACCAAGAAATAATGAAACTAACTTAATTGGAAGCAGTTATAAAAAATTTGTTGTAACTCAAATTAACATAATTTAACTTCTCAATTGAAATAAAAAGGAGAATCCAAAGTACATTAAAAAAAAAAAAAGTAAAGCCTTAAAACACATCTGTTACACTGCAGTAACAATATAATTAAGGTAACTTTTAGGTCTTCCAAAACTGAGTATCTGTCATCACTCATCCTGATCAAAGCACGTAATGCCCAAGTACAGAACATATAATTCCTTAATACTGAAGTATCAGTTGGAATATTTATAAATTGTTAAGGCTATATATATATATATACAATTAAATCAAGCATTAACTAGGAACTACTCATATCCCCCAACCCCCTTTCAATAGTAATTGCTGAATATGCATATATTTACATTTAATAGAGCTATAGTTTGAAAACAGAAGTCCACTTTCTTCTTAGCTACTATACAAGTTATATTTACACTGCTAAGATATCATTTCTTGCTGCCCTCACATGAAGAAAATGCCAGACCATCATTGTAAAGGAAGGAATTTTCCATATATGTTGATTATTATATACCATTTCTGATACCTAAACTACTTTATAGTACTTTTAACTTTTCAGGGTTCTTTCCCACCTCTCAGGCCAGTCTTGTGAGGAAGTCTGAGTAGGTATTATTATTCCTATTTTCTACCTAAGGAACAAAAGCAAGTTAAGAACAAGTGATTTGCCTAGGGTTACGAAGCTAGTCCTTAGAGCCAAATGTGAAGCCTAATTACTAGTGCAGGTTAGATCTTGGGCCCTGGCTTTACTCCTTTAATGATTTTCTAGGGGTTTAACATTAAATAAAGCAACACTTAACACCCAATTAATTGTGATATCTTTTCAAATGGTCTAGGCACATGTGATGCTATGCTTATGTGCAAAAAATTAATTCCTCAGTAAATAGACTTTCTTAACTGTAAAATCAGTTTTTTTCCATATGAGAAACTACACAACATATTTTGATTGTTTTTAAGAGACATAATGCAAAACTCAGCGGTTCCCTGAAGACCTCAATATAAAACCAAAGCTTAATAATTTTTTGTTGTTGTTGTTGCATGGGCAGGCACTGGGAATCAAACCCAGGCCTCCAGCATGGCAGGCAAGAATTCTGCCACTGAGCCACCATCGCACCACCCAAAGCCTAATAATTTTTAAAACCTTGAATGTTCATTTTAATCAAGTCAGAACCATTTTGTATGAGGCTTTTGTCTACATTATTTGCCTCGTATGTCCACTCATTTTCTACAAGTGTCTATACAGCTGTTCCCTATGTATTACCTATTATCTCAACATATGCACATTTATAAAAAAATAACTAAAATACCTGGAATCAATTTCTAAAATCAGTTTTAAATTTTCATATTTTATTTCTATGAAAGGGAAGCTAGAATGACCAAGAATCACTGAGACCAATAAGAGTCACTTCTTAAAATAACAATAATTTAATGCCTGATGCATTCTGACAGAAGCTGGTTATGAAAAGAAATCTCCTACTCAAAATGACGATCAACAGCAACCTAGTGAAGCCTTTTTAGGGATACAGAGAATGAACTAAGATACGATGACAAACTGCCTGAAGTTTGCTGGAAATGAGGGAGTTCCTGGGACGTGAGGCTTTGCATTTTAAAACCAGGATGAGTTGGTCACCCTTACTAAGCAAAGAACAACTCCTCATTTGATAGCATGTAGCTAAAAATTGAAGTTTTTTCTAGGCATCTTCCAAAAAACTCAAAACTTAAATCCTAGTTTTACTTCACTTGAACATCAGTGAGCAAAACAACTTTACACATGAATAGCTAAGCAAGGGAGCATGCAACGTTTTTAATGAGAATTCACTTTCAGGCATTAGCTCAGGGACCTGTGAAGTGAAATTTTAAAAAATGAGCTTACTTTCCCCCATTGGAAAACTTCCAACTTTCACTTTTTACACTATTTTCACAACTGATGATTTGTGCTGAAGTGAAACCAAGATTTCCCACCCTTTGGTTATTACCAACCAGTATCGGCATTCTTTTAGCAAAGAAAAGAGAAGTCTATTCCTCAAAAATATTATGTCAGGACCAAGGAAATAAGAGACAATTTTTAAAAAGCCTTCCTTCTGTATCTCAAAGCTGGTCAGAGCGTAGTATAATTTATTTACATACTCCAACCTATAGATGAGAGGAGTTTGTTTTTCACAGTTGATTAAACAATCTCAAGCCTAAATGCCCCAGCTGTGCAGCATAACCCTCTGAAGCCATAGCAATAAGATGACTCACCAACAGGCAGGTGTCTTAGGTTCTACGAAAAATGGGTGTCTGGCCTGGATGAAATCAAAGGTATGTGCCCCAACAGACGACCTCATCCCGCTTGGCTAAGAGAGGAGAGAGGCTTAAAAAACTGGTCAGTGGTACAGTACTTGCTTTGAAGAATAGGTACAATTCATGCAGACTTTTTAAATGTCTCCTGTGCATATTTTATATTCCAATCTCCACTTACTAGAATCAAATATGGTAGAATAAGATCTATGAAGATATCCCCAAATTAGGAATAACTGAAAATGAGAATTACCACATTGAGTTCTTCCAATCCCACTGCTTCAAGAAATGTGAAGTCAGAGTCAAAAGAAAAATAAATCCATATTTAAACCCTCCTATTATATTTAATGACTTGATGTCAGTTTCCACATAAGTGAAAGTTAGTAGTTCATATGCGTTCTAGTTCCGAGGTATATATATCCTTATGTGAAAACTGACACCATGTCACAGTTAATAAGATATGGGTTTATAAATATGGAATTTAAAAGAAACTTACCCTTTCCCTTTGTGCAGCTCTGACTTCCAGCCCAGTTTCTATAGAAACAGGAGGACAAGTGCCAGTGCCAGAAGTCTGCCAATTAGAACTCATCTTTTAGTTGTTGAATAATAAAGCCAGATCCCAAAGTCGGCTATAGGTTTTTGATTGTCAGTAGTTCCTAAAAGAAACCCAGGAGGAAAAAAGATGTTTAACCAATTACTGTACTTAGAAATGCTGCCTTTAAACTTGGCAATTAAAAAAAAAATAGTGGAGGGAGATCCAAAACCATACATGTTAAAAGAAATTTATTGGGGTTTCAGACTCCTTCACACTTAAGGAGCACCAAATAAAAGAAAAAGTGTTTTTGAAGGTTCAAAATACCTTTAAACCACTACACTAAAGGAAAAAAAAAACCTCAATGTAGTTTTAAAAATTTGAGTAATATTCTGAAATAAATAAAAATAAAGTAGCTCCAACCACTGAACCTTAAAGTTCAAATGGATTCTTTCTTTTTGTAGACTTTTAAAGATTATGCACTGCACGGGGTAATCTTCACAAAAGAAATTTTCAGGAGAAATAAACTTTGAGATAGCTAAATCTCCAATAAAAACAAACATCATTTCCCAGGAGAAATCTATAAATTGCAAATGACTCCAGAACATCTAAGGAGGCTGACATTGCCGAGCTTGATGAAAAGGTCCAAATCACGTTTGCCGATTTTAAAAATCGTGGGATGTGAGAATAATACGGCTTCAAGTTTTCATTCGATAACAACATAGTTGCTTGGTGAATGTGTTGTAGAATCTTTTATCTTAAAAACTGACCTAACACATAAAAATGTTATTCTTTTATCTAAATTGATTTATCGCAATTTAGAGCATTCTCTGTTCATACTAGGTCATTCCCTTTAATACATCTGAATTTTAGTATTTATTATTTGGCATAGTAAACTTTGAAATATGAACTAGATTCTTGTTGCTATATGAGGAAAATCAGTTTATGAAATGCCTATCATATTACAATTAAAAAAGACAATTAGTAACGCCCCCTTCCCCATCTTTCCACAGAAATCACTATCAAATTTTATAAATCACACAGCACCTATCAGCAAACACAATGTCTTAAATACCTGCACCTCTAAACAATGTGTTCTATCTCACAATGAAGAGTGGACCAGAACAGATGGGAAAAAGAGAAAAAAAAAAAACCTAAGCGTTAACAACCAAACAACTAGGATGGGCAAGAACACTAACTCCTGAAACCTCTGGTTAATTTTCTGATTACCAGAAGCTAAGATCACAATCTCACAATTCATTTGTTCCTACTATTCTTGTTGAAAATATTTTCAAATGACTTAAAGAAAATGCCACTAACGTATAAACTGGAGAATCCCATGCATAAGGGGTAAGATTCTAATCATCCATTTTTATCACATACATTTACATATCTACAACTAAAGTAGGGATATATGCAGATTATATACAATGGGGAAAGGACCTGAAATCCTACTCTTCCAACAAACTTTCAGATGATGCTAAACTGGTCTGAGCACCACACCTTGAATACTAAGAATTCTAGAAAACTAAGCTACATATATATTGTACTGAACCCAAGCTATACTCCGTTAGTTTTTAATTTTGACTTTTAAACCATCCTTAAGAGGCTGTGTGTGTGTCTGTGTGTGTTTATAAGTATGTATGAGATGTGCCTCTAGAGTAGTGGTCCTCAACCCAGGTTGCACGTTACAATCACCCGGGGCACTTAAAACAACAAAACAATACCTGAGCCTTAGTAGAATCCCACTGCATTTAGATAAACTTAAATGACTCTCTGAGAGAGGGTCCCAAATATTGATATAAAAAAATTTCTCAGTGTAACCAGGATGAGATCTCTGCTATGAAATGCAAAAAAATTATAGTCCAGTTTACTAAAATGTTACAGTACATGAAGAACACAAACAAACTAGTATGTTAGAAGTTTATCTTGAGAGCTACTTAAAATATGCAAGTCAATCTTCTTATATGCTAAAATACTAAACTACTTTATAGGACTTTGAATTTTCCCCAATATGACTTAAATTATGTAATAAATATCTCAAACTTAATTTTTGCCTATAATGATTTTTCTACTCTGGTTAAAGATACAATAACATGCTTGTGTAAAAAGATTTTCATTAAGTCTTTTTCCTGGGTAAAAGGAAATCTACTGGTCACCTGAGAAAGGTCAGAAAACAATTCAGCAGTGAAAAATTATATACATGTCTGGTTTGCATACAATGACAGCTATTCCAAAAAAAGACCTCTGAAATAAATTATTTTAGTATGGAAGTTTGTTCTGATACCACTAGAAAAAACTCAGGTTATGAAATAAAGTATGGTCAGTGTGTTATATCAGAAACTATATATGACTAAAATGGAAATTGTCACAAAAGCCTGTTAGAAGCAGAACGAATATGAAGCAGCATGTTGAGAGAGAAATGAGGATGTACTAGAGGAAGAATACTTTGAAACCTCAAGGTAGCCAACAATTATAAACCCTAAGGCTAAATCTTTATTATTGCATTTAAATCAAATACTGCTGAATGTCTAAACAAGAACCTAGTCACATCTTTCAGAGATTCGGAAAAACTAATTTATTTTTCTTAGCATCTGAAAGAAACTACAGTATTCAATTATCATGAGGTAGTAAAATTTATATGCTACTTTCCTGAGATAGGCAGTCAAATATCAATCAAATTATATATCACTCACCCTGCTTAAAACCTTCAGTGGCTTTCCTCTGTACTTAGAATACAATCCAAACCCCTCTGCTCATGGCCATAAGGCCCTAACTCACTGTTCACTGTCTCCCCACACAAAAACATAAGCTCCTGAGAAAAAAGCCCATCTTTGTCACCAATATATTCCTCAAGACCTAGAATAACGCCTGGCATATAAGGGGCACCCAAATATCAGAATTCATTAATTAGCTACACTAATTAAAGATAACTGCAACACAGATAATTCAAAACATGAAAATTTCCAACCATTTACAAATCAAAAAGAAACTCAGGGCAGGCCACGGTGGCTGAGCAGGCAGAGTGCTCACCTGCCATGCTGGAGACCCGGGGTGGATTCCCAGTGCCTGCCAATGCAAAAAAAAAAAAAAAAAACCACTCAACTTTTTCTCTAATTCCTTTCTGCTTCAGTCCTATTAGCAATCTAATTAAAAGGCAGTAGATATAGGTGATAATCCCTTAATGGAAGACAATTTACATGTGTACACAAACATATACACATTTAATCCCAGAATGACTTTTTTTTTGCATGGGCAGGCTCCAGGAATTGAACCCGGGTCTCGGGCATGGCAGGTGAGAATTCTGCCACTGGGCCACCATTGCCCATCCCCCAGAATGACTTCTAATTTTAATTTAAAATAAACTAGTCACACCATTTTTAGATTAACATCTGAAAACTCAAGAACACCTGAATAGGTTCCTGGTTGCATTTTGTTATGAGGCAAAATTAAAAACTGATAGATTAGGTTTCTTGGAGAAATAATTACAAGACTATAAAACTGTCACTTAAGTGACAATTTCAGGTGATAAATTCCCTGGTATTTGTCATTTTTATTCTCCTTGTCTGCTCTAGCAGCTTTGAATTTATCTTCTAGACAATATTCCTCTCAGCTTGAGAGATAACACTATACTGGCTCTCCTACCTGGGCTTCTTTTCCAGTACCCCCTTCAACCATGCCTTAAGTAGGAGATTATCCCAGGTTCATACCTCAGTGCTCTACTCTCTACAGGTGGATGTTGCTCAATATATGGTTCACTGACCACAGGATACATCTGAATTTCCTGAAAAGTTTATAAAAGAACAAAGAATCTGGGCCTTGCTGGTACTAACAAATCCCAACATGTGTGGGAATGGAAGGCAACGGCATATAAATTTTCCAAGTACCACAAATAATGATAAACCCTATAGTTTGAAATCCACTGTCCAGACACTCTCTCGAGTTTGCAACTTGAATCACATCCTCAGCCTACAGAAACAGTAGTGAGGTAGGAAAGTACAGTAACCAGGAACCCTGAGACTCAGGCCTGGTTAGAATCCTGGCTCAGTTACCGATTAGCTGTCAGATTATGGTCTGTGATTATTCATGCTCGTCTGCCTGACATGTCAATTCTAACCTTCCACTACCCATTCCATGTCCTTCTCCAACAAATTATTTTATAAAGCCTTTCTTGACCTGTTGGTATACGCACTTACACACTTATCATCTGTAAAATTCACTGTGATTAATCAAATATTGGCCTATGATTCACCTATAGTTGTTTTAAATTATTCTTTCCCATATTTAACTATGTACCCATTTATACCTACTTTCCGCTGAGTATAAGTTGCTTAAGGGGATACCAACTATTTGACACTTTCACATACAGTACCAGTTTCTAATACATAGCCAGCCCTCAAATGACTGTATAGAAACTACCTGAAATTGTATATTACAGCCATTTGGGTTGAAGCATAAGTAATTTCACTTCATGGTAAAACACTTCTTCTTGGTCAATAAGACTAATGTGTCTGAGGTTTGAATAGATTTTGTTATTCAATAAATTCCTCTGCTAAGAATTTAAAACTAGGTTAAAATTCACTTAATTAGAAGCTATTAAATAAAAAGATCTTCTAACCATAATCAGATATATTATTGAAAAAAATAAAATAGATACTGTACAAACCACAAGCACTAAATTTATTGCCTCAGGTAAACAGCTTATAAACAATTGTGTGACTTCAAGCTATGAAAGTGGCAATTTATAAAATCTGGTTGTTTTACTGAAGTCAGGGTAATCTGTATTTTCAATTTTAATACATATAGTAAGGATTTTCAAAGTGAGCATAAGTTAATCCAGAAGTTTTTAAGTTCTTGGAACTACATTCTTTATAGTAGAACCTAAATTTAGGTTATATGAAAGACACTGGGAAGCCATACAAATACTCCAAAAGGCCAGTTCCCAATTAAAAAAATAAAAACTCTGGGTCTAACACTTAATCCAGTTAATAATTTTTCCATTACAGTGCAGATGGAGAAGAAACTATCGCATGAATAGTTTAAAAAACTTGTCATGCTGTGCATCTTGCCATTTTGCATAATGTGGTTTTGCATCCAAATAAACAAATGTCCCGTTTCCAAGATTTTTCCCCTTGTTCTTGAGATGAAGCATGAGACCTTATAAAGATACCAACCATGTAGAAATAAGTGGAACGTGTAACATGATCTTCCTCAAACCTGCAGTGATTTAAAATATTTGTTTACTAACTGGAAGAAGTATTTAATGGGCTTTTAATGTGGAGTAGCAAAAGAAAATTAACACAGTGGATTACATTTCCAACAGTGATAAAATGTTAAAAGAAATGTAGGCAAGAGATCATTCAGCAAGGCCTTGGGTGGCAGGCACCTTCATAAGCAGGTGTTTTCAAAACTCTTATAAATCAGATACAGAGAACTTGAGAAAAAAACATGGTACTTTGTTTTTCCCCCTTTACTAAATTAAAGTATGGGTGTATAAGTTCTTCTACTAAGCAATCCAAAGGGCTCGAACTGTGGGAAAAGTAGCTATTATAGAGCAACTACTGTAGCTACCAGATATCATAAATCTTCTGGAAAAGATGAAAAAGAAAAATCCCTATCTATTGAAAAATCTTGATCCTGCTTAAAATAAAGCAAGGAAGCCTAAGTTGTATACACATTTAAGATGTTGTACTTGTGACAGATACCTTGTCAAAGGATCACATTTGTTGGGGGGGTGGGGTAGGGTGGGGAGGAGAGCATAGCTCAAAAGACAAGACTGGTAGGAATAAGTGGACAATGAAAATTGTACGAGCTGACAAAAGCCTACCTTTTCTCAGCACTTAATGTTCGGTTCCCTAAAATTCAATTTCCTAATTTTGTGACTGTGGGGCAAAAAATAAAAACTAACTATTCTGGCTAAAATACCTATCAGTTCCAATCTGATGATGAACTGGAGCCTTTTTGCTACATACAATACTCTTAGCTGGGAGTTTTAGAAATCAGTGTTTATAACAAGCAATTTTTTATAGGAATAAGCCCTCCTGCTCTGTTACCACAACTAAGGGTAAAAGTCAAGGATAATGAAAAAAAAAAGTGAATATTTTAAAGGCCATCAAGGCTATAGGCCCCAAATCCATCACAAGATGTCAATGCTTTGGCTCAAGCAGTAAAATAATTTTTTAAATGTTAAATAAATAAACAAAACAGAACAAAAGCTCTGGCCTGGAATTTTGTAAACATGATCCTTCAGTGATAAAGGAAGCTAGTAATGGCAGCAGTGCCTAAAACTTCCATCCAAACACATACCTGAAACATTAAAAGCCCTCACCCTATTAATTATAATGCATTTTTGACCTCTAAAAACCCTCTTACCTGTTTACAAGGGTTTATACAGCTGTTTGACACTGGAACACCACCTTGCAGAGTATAACTGTGGCATCCTTTGTTGATAATCACCTGTTGCCTAGCAATCATCATCCCGCATGGAGACAGACAGCACTAGGGCTCTTCCATCCGAAGTTAAAATTCAAAACAAGCCCAACAAGCCTGCATTTCAAGGTGGTCTTCGTCTGCAACTAGTTAAGTTTAAAACTGGCAATAAACAACAATGGTGTCTGAAGCCAATGGTGCAGCACTGCTGGCTTCCTCTTGAACTCCAGCGTTGTCACTGTGCACCGAAGTTTCCTGCTGCAAACAGAGGAGTTGTTCTCCTGTACTGGGAACAGGCTTCCAAAGCTCAGGAGCCCCTGTACAGGATAACGCAGGAACTAAAGGCAAATACTTTTTCCTCCTTAAGGATGCCTCCATTTTTTTCCTCACAATCTGTACTACCAACCGAAGTGACTGGGCCTGAGTGTGCGTTCGTACCTATGAAACCGTCACGGTGCATGCGCATCCAAGGCATGTGGAACCACAGGTCAAATAAGGCACAGATACCAAGTAACGGTTCTAATTACAAACGCTAGCTCTCAGGAACTCTTCATCCATTCAGAGCTAAACCCATCACTGCATAACTCTGGTAAGAAGCCCCTGGAGATGGAGGAGCTCCTCAAATGTGTCAGGAAAGGCTTTATTAACATCATCATTAACATTTAAAAAGCAAACTTGGAGCATTTCTCTTTCTTTTGGCAATTTGGTGCAAATGTTAAGTGCAAGATAAAGCAATTTCAAACTTTTCTTCAAATTAAAAATGAAACTAAGGCCAAACATGATGGGTGAACAAAATAAATCAAAACTTAAATTTCAGCAACTCCGGCTCTTCAAACCAGCAAAGCCCCCGACTTGTGCACTGTGGTGAGGCTTAGGGTGCCTGCCCCAGCTTCTTGCATGCCAGCAAATGGCACCATTTCCTCATCAAGTTGAGGACTGAGAAGCAAATGATCCCCTTCACTGCAAACAAAGGGGGGTCACAGTAACACTAGTGATCCTTCAGAATTGACACACCGTGATAGTCAAAATGAAATTGATGGTCTCCCTGCTTCTTGCTCAAGACATACAAAATCTGAGCTGCAGCAAGTACCCCCTCAGCTGCAAACAAAGGGGTCAAAGGTTTGCCGTCAATTCACTTCCAGGCAGAAAAACATTTTCCTCAAAAGAAACAATTTATTTAGAATAAAACAAAAGCAGCTCAACTGTGAGCGCACGTTTGAATGACAGCTACTTTTAAGCTGTGTGAGCCATAAAAAGGGTTTTTCTTTACTTTTCCAGAAATCTTGTGTACACAGCACAAAGCAAAGAGGTCATTTTTTCCACTTAAAACACCGGCATTGGCATCACAATAGCAGATACACAACTTTAAGCTGCCATTTTAGTAAAATGCACAAATACTAAACAGATTAGCTTTCTTCCATCAAGAGGCCCATGTAAACTCCACATAAGCCACAACTTCTCTTCAAAAAGGTCCATTAGAACTTTGAATTCCATATCTTCATCCGCTGTTCACCAGTTTTGCTTGCGGGGGGGGGAAAAAAAGGTTATTCAGTACAAATGTTTACAATTTTAAAAATATACATATATATATATATTTTCCCCCTATTCCATTATAGATGAACATAATGTTTAGTAAGACCTCCCTGGATAGTCCACCTTGACTTCAAAAAGCACCAATAATACCCACTTGCACAAACCTTGAAATGAATTCACTGCATGAATAGACACATAACAAGTAGAACAATACGGTGGGTTTCTTAAAGACTTCAATTAAGTGAGGTTTATAGGACAGAAAAAATACCCTTTGTAAAACTCATATAACTGAGTAAAACATGACCACACACACACACACAAAAAAATCCAGGAAAAAAGGTTATGGTCAATTGATTCTATCAATATATTCCAAATATAACTTAAAAAGTAAAACTATAAAAAGGTGAATTCTAGTCAAACTTGCACCCCCTCTATTTTCATTTTATAATTTACATAGAGTAATACAGATTACTCCACTACTGTACAAAGGGGTCAAGATACATACCATTTAAAAGCCCACCTTCATGTTGTTATCAAAGAAAGCAGCTGTTATTTTCTTCTAAGAAAGAACTCAAACAATTGCTAAATAGCCAAGAACAATTCAGGACCCTTACTCTTCAACTCTGTTTAAATCATACATATAAAACTCTTCATTAACTCTTCGCCAGTTCTCCACAGTTACCTGCAATTATTTTTTTCCTTTTAAAGAATTCACTATAACCAGAACATTAACAGGTCAGCTCCATTTACCTTCTTGTTCTCATACCTATATCCTATCTCAAAACCCAAAACCATGGCAGAGATAGGAGAAAAAAATAATAAAAAGCCCAAAAATTCACTACAAAAAATAATTTTTCAGATAAAGGTAATTAAGGCCCTCTCTCAAGAGGATTTCCTAATTCTGTTACCAGAGTTTTTGGTGAATGGTTCCTATATGGACCCAAACTACAGTTCAAGCAATGCCTGCATAATGAGCAACTTCAGTGAATCTAGTGGATTTTAAATTCTCAGCTTACAGAAAGAAAAACCATTGCCAGTGAAAACCTGCTCATAAAGAATTCTCCAAATAAAACTGAATGATGTCTCACTATGAAAGCAACAACCAATCTTACTTTTACTACTATACCTTAAATGATATGAATGAGTCAAGAACAGCCAGAGTATATATTACCTTCAAACTATAATAAAAGCCTATCCAAGCCAAAGGATGGACACTTTAAGATGTAATCCTTAAAAGGAAAATCTATCTAATCTCAGTTGAGTCAATATAGGTATTCTTGAAACAGGAATTGAAAACTTGGGGTGGAAAATTCTTTATAGGAATCCCAGTTACAATCAACAAAATAATATTAAAAAACTAAGTAGAACTACTAGCTAGGCTATGAATGATTGCTTAATTTTCCTTAAACTTTTAAGTTGTGATCTAAAAGCTTTTCCTTGATGTTTTTACTAGTAATACTTAATAAGCCATTAAATGATATACTGTTTTCTTCCCATTCACTTGAATTGAGTTCCCAAAAGATCAAGTGTGATTTTTAAAAAGCATCAAAAAAGAAAGAAAAATTGGATGTGATAAAGAACAGCCAATACTGGGTTTATAAAATTCTGGCTAATGAGAATTAGAACAAGTTTCAGGCTCTTGCTTTCGGTATAACTCTGAAGGTTTACGTATAAGGTTTATGAATATTATGAATCTATGCAACAAAATGGGCAACACGAATAAAAGATTCAGCTGAATGATGGTATTCTGTAGGTAAACACCAAACTAAACATAATTAGTTACATATATACATTTAAATGGTATCAAACCATTGGTTCAGAAACACTGAGGCGCAAATTGCCCAGATCTAACAAATGCATTCAAACAAACATGGAGCAAAACCCACAGTCCTCTTCCATAAGCCTTCACATAATCAATTTAAAAAAAAAAAAAAGGGAAAAAATACATACACTTTGGATTATAGTAACATTAGATGTCATGAACTTCACTTTCCAAAACAGCAAAATCATTTGTCCAGCCATATTATCAAAAGATGTTCAAAAGTTAATGGTTAGTGAGATGATTAACTGGAAAAATGATCCAGCAATAAACTGTACTTTGATCCCATGTATGCACAGAATCCATACTTGCATTAGTTTCTGAACAGGTGTCTACTCCATTTTAGAAAGCCAAATAGGCTTTCTGAAAGTAAAAAGTATCAAAATAGTCCTAACTGTAGCATTCGCTATTTTCCCTAGAGGCATACAAAGGATCTTCGTGGTCATAGCCTAATACCTTCTTTCTCTCAAAATGGCTAGTTTCTCCAGAGTTTAAAAACAAAAACAAAAAAGCCACAAAAACCTCCATAATAAAAAAAAAAATTACAAACGCATAATGAAAACCAAAAGGACGATAGAGAAGTGAAAAGGCTTCATGCTGACATGCATTAGACACCGTGTCATAATGGAAAACAAAAAGTTACATGGCATTTTCCTGGGTTATTATTGGTGCTATTTCAAAACTGCCAGTTTTGATAACAGAAAGAGAACAGTTGGGCTCTGCCAGGCTTTCAATAAGTAACTTTCACAGAATAAAAACATGACCATGATCCCCAGTCCTAAAGTTTCTAATCATAATTAACTACCAAGGGGCTTAGCTGAAGTCTTCAGCCTTTAAATCAAGGGGGAGGGTGGTGGAAATATACTCCCTAATGACCTGAGAAACTAGAGGAAGAAACTAGGGGAAGGGGTGTGGATGTAGGTAAGGAAACAAGAAAAAAGTCATCCATTACTATTAAGCAGCAAAAGACCTTGTTAAGAAAAAGAAACTGATAAAATCCTCAGCTTAAAAAAAAAACTGGGGGTGGATTAAATTAGTTTGTACTATGACAATACTTTCCAGGTGTCTGGGAAAATAAAACAATAAAAAAAGTTTTTTCTACACTAACCTTTCAATTTTTTCTGGCTGGACATAAATGAAAACATTAAACACAAAATCTCAAAGATATTTAAAACATTTCCAATAATGTAATGTTACCACTACTGTTTAAATATGAAAATAAGAGCTCGAGAAAAGTTAAAAAAAAAAAAAAAAAGAGCATAGCAAGGCATTTTATGGTAACTTTTCATAAATTCTGCAATCCAGGTTATGTCTGATTTATGCCCACTGAAACAAAAGAGTCTACAAACAACTCTTCTATTATTAACACCAGAAATTTAAACGGATGCAAAACCCAAAACTGTATCTTTGCTGAAGAATACTTATTTTTGAAAAATGCAATTAAATTAGAACTGAATCTGCCACACCTCTCTGGAAAAGGTCAGTTAAAACACCACCACACATCAATCACTGACTAAAGAATTCTGATTTTAAAAGCACCTACTCACTTCCTGCATACTAGTGTAATCGAAAGTCACATATGGTTTGTAACATAGTCCTCAATTTTTACTGAATAGATACAGCTACAAACCAAAAATGCATATATGGGATACAGCAGAACTCAAAAAATGATAAAAACGTGCACTTAAAACAAACTCTCTGGGAATAAACTGTGCATTTTAAGAAAAATACTCAATATACCTGATTAAAAGAATTACATTCTATATAATTTATCAGCTTATACTTTTGAGATCCTGATCAAATTTTAGTCACACAAATATTTCTGATACAGGAATTATTTACTTACACACCAATCAAGTCATTTTTAAGTATATGGTACCATCTTTATACAATCACTGGACTCTTTTCTTCAAATTCTGACCTACCGAAAAAATTTTTGGTTTTTTAACTTCAAGGGTGTTTTTTTTTTTTTTTTCAAGCTCAAGGTTAAAAAATTTAAGAAGAGGGGAAAAGTAACAAGGTGGGAACTCCTAGTTAAAGCAAGTCCATCTGCCTGCTACTTCGAGGGCAACCTTTTCACCTAAAATAACAACTAAACTGTCCTGACTTCTATTTTAAAGAGGTTATAAAAATTTTAAAAAGAAAAAGCTATAACTAAACAACTAATTAAAAAGAAAATTGCCTTTGATGCTGTATCCCATTACACATCACAAAACAGGAACCATGTAAAAGCAGTAAATACAAATTACACATGGATCTTAAGACGCACCACGGACAATGATCATGACCAGGTAATCTTCTTCAGATTTAGCCAGTGCCTTGGCAGGGGAATCCAGGAACTGCTGGGAGAACTCACAGGGTGGGAAGGCATGAAGGACCCCGGTGTTCTCCTTGTCTTTGTTGCCCCCTACAGGGAGACTGATCACCCCAGCGGCCTGCTTTTGCTTTAAATAGGACACGAGGTTCCTAAGAGGCCTCTGGGTAGAGGTGGCAGTATCTGATGTGGCCAAAGAGGAGGAGGACCGGCTGTCAGAACTTCCAGGCACAGCCAGAAGAATGGCATAACCATTGGGCCCTGCCACTTTGATGCGTCGAGTTACTTCATCCAACTTGGGCTGGTCCAAACGGAGACGCTGAGTGATCTTGAGCTGGGCTACTTTGCCTCCAGTTGAACCCTCCACAAGAAGACTACTAGCCACTTGAAGGTCACCCTGCAACAGATGCATGTTGGATGGGAAATTGCTGTTCTTCAGTAGAAGCATGCCCTGCCAGGCCAAACAGAGTTTGGGAGAGGATGCTGCTGCAGGTGCTGCCCCACCATCCTGTTTCTGGGAAGGGGACTTCAGCTTTGATGAAGCAGTGCTGGTGCTGGGTGCACTCCCATCAGACCGGTCTTCTTTTTTCAGAGGGCTTTTACCCTCAGTGGGAGCAGCTGTCCGGTGCTTCCTATCCCGTTCTGCTGATGCAGAATTTTTACGGTCTCGCTTGTCACCTTGGCTCTTCTCCAAACTACCTCGTCTGTCTCTGATCGGAGAGGGCCTTTCCAAGAGAAGAAGACGGGAAGATCGATCATTGTCACTGTTATAGCGATCCCGGCTACTGCTCAATTCTGGACTGCGGTCAGGAGAAGGGACACAGTGACGTTTTCGTGGACGGTCACTATCAGGGGACCTATCCAGATGCCGTCCCCCACTCTCCTCAGGCAGTCTTCGCTTCCTAGGCTGGTCTCTGCTGCTGGGCAGATCTCTCTCACCTCTGTCCCGGTCCAAGGACCAGCCATCACGCCTGCGATCAAGGTTATCCAATGGCTCATAAGCAGGCACAGCAGTTGCTGCAGTCCGAGTGCTGCGTTCACGGACTGGGGGCGGTGGTGGCACCCAATCAGAATCAGGATAAAGGTCCCTGTCACGATCTCTGTACAGTAAGGGTGGTGTCCTATCCCGAGCACCTCTCAAAGGGTCAGGTGCTCGATGTCCAAAAGCATCTGTCACCAGTTCATAATGAGTCAGGGGAAGAGGCTGCAGATATTGCTGTTGGTAACGATGTTCTGTGTCTGCAAAGTCTACTCTAAGGCGACGGTCTGGGCCACCAAGTGGGAAGCCCCGCATATGGGTCCAAGCAGCATGAGCTGCATCCAAGCTTTCATACTGGATATATGCCCAACTATCACCTTTGCGGTAGTCTATGGTGCGTATAGTGCCAAATCTGTCAAACTCCCGTGCCAGGGCAGCAAGAGGCACCCAAGGTCCCAAACCGCCTACCCAGAGGCGGGTGGTGGGTGTGGCTTTACCATAACCAATTTTTATAGGATTCCGAATTATAATTTTGCCAGACATTGCTAGTTTGGCTCTGTGAGACATGTCCAGGTTCTCGAATTTGAGAAAGCCATAAGTACTGGTCTGGCCTCGAGAAGGCCGCTTGATGTCTACTTCTGTGATGACTCCAAAGCGATCAAAAGCCCTTCTTAGATCACTCTCTGTCACAGTGATGTCTAAGTTGCCCAAAAAAAGCGTCCGGTTTGCTCGCTGATCATCTTCGGGTGAAATCTCATCCACTTCTCTGAAAGGAGCCGCACCGGCTCCTCCTCCCACTCTTGGCTCAAGACTGTAGGCTGGCCGCACTCTCTCATAAAACGGATAGTCTCGCTCTCTCTCCAGCTCTCGGGGCAACGGTGGCGGAGGTGGTGGAGGCAGGCGGCCAAGAGCCAACTGCTGCAACCGGTAGTCTCTGTATCCCAAGGCAGCACCACCAGGGGAAAGTGATCTCTGGCCTCCACCACCTCCCCCAGGAGGGTGCCGGTGTCCACCTACAGAGGCCCCAACCACACCGCCTGACGCAGGATAAGTATCTTTGTCTAAAGGAGAGCGGCTGCGGCGTCTGCTCACGTACACAGCCTCTATCTTCAGGGGCCGGTCATAGAGCACTAGGCGGCCTCTGGCATGCTTGGCCGCCCGCGCGTCCTCTGGCCGCCGGAAGTTCACAAAGGCTACCCGTTCATCCCCGCTGCCAGAACCCGAAAGATGACTGATTTTGACACTCACATCACCGAAGCGTTTGAACTCGTGAAATAGACCGTCCTCCACCGCTTCGTCGCTCAACTGGGACCCCAACTCGCTTATCTTCAGCGTCTTGTATTCGCCGCTGTCCCCACCACCAGGAGTTGAGGAGGCGGCCCCAGAGGAACGTGACTCCCCGCCTCCACCCCGGGAGCTGCTGCGCGACTCGCCCCCGCCCGAGGAATTTTTGGTGCTTGGGGAGCTGTAACTATGTAAGCGGCTACTGGCGCTGCCCCCACCAGTGTCATACTCGCGGCTGCCACCTCGGCTGCTGGACTTGTCCAAATGAAGGCTCCGCCGCGACCCGCCGCCGCCATCCGTCTTTCCGCTGCTGCTCCCATTGCTGCCTCCAGAGCCTCCTAACTTCTTGCTGCGCTCCCCGCGGGAAGTCGAGTCCTCACCACCACGGGAACGTTTAGCCTTGACTGGTGAGCGCTCTTTTCCCTTCATCGTTGCAGGTCGTCGGAGGTCGTCTCCGCGGAACTGATTAACCCGCCGCGGCGCGCTCGTTTCACACAGCGGAACCGCACGCCGCCATCTTGGACTCCGCCGCGGAAAAGGATCCCGCCCCGTAGCCCTCATTGGTCAATTAGCATCTCTGTTCTACAGTCTCATTGGAAAAACTGTTTGTCTGTCTTTACATCTCCCCGCGCTCCGGAAAGGTGCCCGCCCAACAACTGTTATTGGACTCCCAACGCCCTAGTCAGAGTACGTCATTGGTGGTATTCATTGTCTATCTTAACGGTTCCTCGCGCCAGGCTATAGCTCCGCCCCTGCACTCTACAGTCACCTGACCCAAAGCCCGGAGGCGCTGATTGGACAAAAAGTCTGCCTTGTAACGGTACTTCTTGCGCGGCGAAAGCAGCGTTCCCACCTCTTCATCCTTTTCATTGGTTTGGGACCCCGTTCTTTAACACACTATTTGGAAAGTTGGGCCATCCGTTTTGACATTTTCTTTCCCTGAGAGGCAGTCTCACACGAATCTCTCGCGCGCGAGCGCTCTCTTTCGATACCCTTCTTCCAACTCCTCCAGCGGCAAAAAGAAATTTAAATTTGATTGGATGTTGATGAGGAAGTTGATAGGCTGGAATAACTGTCCATCACTCGCTTAAGGGGAGAGACCCATATACTGAGGAGGCTGACTGAAGGTGAAAAGTAGAACACGCGCTTGCTGTGCGACGTCACTTAGATGTCGCGAGATGGTGATCAAGAGCCAACTCCGCCTCCCCGCGCTTTCGCCGTTCACCCTTCAAACATTTGTTCGGTCCCGCGGTGTACTTGGCGATGGTGTAGCCCGTGGAGCTAGAAACTTCTGGGCTCCCCACCGTTCTGCCTGTGGCAGGCGAGGCACTGGGTAGGCCGTCCGGCTGTTAGAAGCTGTCCCGGGGCGCCTAGCAGGCACCAGCCCCCTCTGGCCGTTTCCCCAGGGCGCGAGATAGCGTCCCCCGAGGTCACTGGGACCCGCGCGGCCGGCAGGGGCCGGGAGTTCGCTTTTGACACGGCGCGGGGTCAGACTAAAGCCTCGGGGTGACGCTGCGATCCGGCGCGTTCTCTCAGGGTCCGGCAGCGAGGCGGTAGCGCAGCAGGGACGCAGCCCTAGCGCGCCTCGCCCGGAAGCCGGGCTTTCCCTGACGCTCCCCGTTCCCACCCACGGAGCCGCGGTAACCCAGGGGTGTGACCGCGATCCCAGCGTCTCTGTTCGCGGGCGTGCCGGGAGCTGTAGGGCCACAGCGGACGTATGTCTGGGCTCCCTATTTTATGTTGCGAATGCACGTGGTTTGTCTGTTCTGTGGCGCTGTAGTCTAGCTGTATTTGTTTTCTACGCATTACCTCTCCCCTCGAGATAACCGGGTGAGATTTACGCCCGCTGCAGATACGCGGCGCTTTCCTGCCCGCACCCCCGGTTATTCTGCATTAGAACCCAGTAGCGCAGCCACCTGGCTGTCTCCAAATCCACCTCTTTTACCTCCGTCAATTATCCAACTCTCATTCTTTGCATAGACCTTTTTTGTGCCAGACGTTGTGCGAGATGCTGAGTGAGGCCGGGAATTGGCTGATGACACCAAGAATTTCACCGTCTGCTGGAAGGAAGTAGTGCCGAGTGAGAGTAAGATCCCGAAAACTTGACAACTGCCTAAGACGGGGGTTCACAGCTCCGCAGTAAATCTGCTTCCCTTTTTAAAATAATTTTAGGGGAAGTGATAAAGGGGGCTTTCATCTTTTGATTAGATCGAAGAAATCTGGAAGAGGCCCACAATTAAGTGGATATGTAAAACATAAAAATCCACAGTGAAATAGTGTGTAGATCTACCCACTGGATTAAAAGTAACTACTATGGGCGCCAGCTACCATGCCATGGGATTCCCAAACTGAGACAGTCTAGTTGACAGTCCCAGCTGAGCACCCAGGTGACAGCCAGCACCAAATGTCCATGGGTGTGAAGCATTTTCCATGTTCCAGACCATTCAAGCCTCTAGGTGACCAAAGTCCTGTCAGACACCAGATGCCACATAAGAGCCAAGCAGCTTGAAACATTAAGCCTACAGCAGCTGAGAGATAGATAGTAAATCGTTGTTATTTAAAAAAACAAACTGGCTACCAAAAGTTTCATAAGGTGTCTAGTATGCTACCATTTGTGGTTTTAAAAAATGTATATAAATATTCATACCCACACATATATATGTATCTTTGTATATTCATAGAAACCTACTTGAAAAAATACTGAAGAAAATAGTTGCCAGGTTACCCTGAGGATGGGAACTGAGAGTCTGGAGTAAGAGAGAGAGACTTAACTTTTCATTGTATATGATTGTTTTGTTTTGCTTTTTAAACCTTTGTTTTACCATGTGCAGGCTACCACTCTTTCAGTTTGAAAAATAGCAATTCTTTTTCGCTTACAAAGAATACTCGGAAGAACCCAGCGCCTAATTTCTTTTTTTTTGCCTTTTATTTATTTATTTATTAAACATAACAACATACAAGAATATTCTTACTATATGATCATTCTATTCTTGATATATAATCAATAACACAATATCATCACATAATTGTATATTCATCATCATGATCATTTCTTAGAACATTTGCATCAATTCAGAAAAAGAAATAAAAAGAAAAAAAAAATTCATGCATACCATGCCCCTTACCCCTCCCTTTCGTTGATCACTAGCATTTCAGTCTACTAAATTTAACATTTGTTCCTCTATTATTTATTTATTTTTAATCCATATGTTTTACTCATCTGTCCATATTGTAGATAAAAGGAGCATCAGACACAAGGTTTTCACAGTCACACAGTCACACCGTTAAAGCTGTATCATTATACAATCATCTTCAAGAAGCATGGCTACTGGAACACAGTGCTACATTTTCAGGCACTTCCCTCCAGCCTCTCCATTATACCTTAAATTAAAAAGGTGATATCTATATTATGCATAAGAATCTCCAGCATAACCTCTTGACTTTGAAATCTTTCAGCCATTGACACTTTATTTTGTCTCATTTCTCTCTTCCCCCTTTTGGTCAATAAAGTTTTCTCAGTCCCTTGATGCTGAGTCCCAGCTCATTGTAGGATTTCTGTCCCATGTTGCCAGGAAGGTCCACACCCCTGGGAGTCATGTCCCACATAGACAGAGGGAGGGCAGTGAGTTTGCTTGTGTTGGCTCAGAAAGAGGCCACATCTGAGCAACAAAAGATATTCTCTGGGGGGTGACTCTTAGGCCTAATTTTAAGTAGGCTTAGCCTGGTCCTTGCAGGGATAAGTTTCATACGAACAAACCCCAAGATTGAGGGCTCAGTCGATTGTTTTGGTTGTCCCCACTGCTTGTGAGAATATCAGAAATCCTCCACATGGAAAAGTTGAATTTTCCCCCTTTCTCGCCATTCCCCTGAGGGGACTTTGTAAATACTTTTTTATTTACTGTTCAAATCATTCTGGGATTTATCAGGACATCACTCTGGAAAAACCTACACAATCTCATGCCCTACTCAAGGTTCTGTGTATTTATGGTGTTCAATTAAACTGTTCACATAAGCTATATTAGGAAATGCACTAACCAAAATATAAATTTTGTATCAAATAAACATTTTTTCCAGCACTTAATTTGAACAATTAACAAATCATTTCAATCTTGTTTCTCTATACCCTCTTCCCACTCTCCCTCTTTCCATTATTTTGCTGCAGGCTTATCTAGTACATTATCTGTACCACCGCACAACCCCAGTTCTCCAAGGAGTTCTGGTTCCTTTAAATGGAAGATGGTATTGAGAGATAAGAATCTAGGCGCTAGGGGGTTTTTAAAAAACTTGCAGTATTTGTCAACGCTCAAAATACTCAAAGAAAAAGCTTTAAACAGAGAGTTTGAATCTATTTTAAGGTTATATTCCTACAACACAAAGGGAAACTGAAGTAACCCCGTTATCTGATTACTCAAATCATTAGCTGATCCAGATAAACCAGTTTCCAGAATTAATACTTTTGAACTAAACTGACTTGCTTAGTTGACTCACTGATCAAAGAAAAAGATAGTAGTTAAATCAGTACAGCTTCCCAAAACTAATTATAGGGGTTGAGGAAACACAAGAATTCAGGGAAAGAATTCCAGTTTGTACTGCCTGCTGAACAAGCACCAGTACAAATGTGTGGTAGAGCCTGAGGCTGCCAGGCTTGACTTGCTGCTTGACATACCAGGGAGTGCAATGGAAGCAACTGCTCACAGTTGGCTGCACTAGTAATGCTTGCCTGAAGGGATGGTAGCCTTCTTGGAGACGAGAGGACTGGTAAGTTTTATGCTTAGTCTGTAAAGAGCTTTACCAGTGAAAGAGCCAAAACATAATGCCTGTAATGTGTGCGTGTTCACAGTAGAGCTAAATAATGCCAAAGTATGTTGGATCCATGATGTAGTTAAAAGAAGTGATTTGTTTTATTTTCTTTTCCTTTGTCTTAAAGCACGAAGCTTCTTAGTGAGTTTTTATCAGCTGATTTTACACATGTCTTTTAGAGGGGGTTGAGGTAGGATTAAAGTGACTCAGGGTTTAAGAGCCAGAACTTTGAAAACTTTTTCTGGTATTGGTGAAGAAGTTGAGATTCAGTCCAAGCTTTCATTTGGTCTCCTTGTGATCAAATGGCCAGATTTGTGAGGACGCCTGACCGGGGTGAAGAGGATCTCTCAGTGCTCAAGAAAACAGTTAAGGGCGGCTGCCGTGGCTCAGCAGGCAGAGCTCCGACCTGCCCTGCTGGAGGTCAGCAGTTCCATCCCTGCTGCCTCCTGCCCATATGCAAATTAAAAAAAAAAAAAACAGTTAAATTACCAACAAATTCCCAGAGCATCATAGCAGCATGTTGATCTCTCCTTTTCAGTGCCCTTATCCCAAGTCAGGAAATAATAAGGAAAAGTTTCACAGCCTATTCTGGAATGAGGGTGACCCCTTGGAGCCGTGCAACTCTAAGGTCCTAGAAGACACAGCCCAGCAAGAGAGCAGGCACAACTAGCTTTCTGTATGAGTCCTTTTTCCATCGCCTTTAAAATCAGTTTTAGCTTTAAAAGGAAAAAGCAAAATAAAAGTTATACACATGGAAGAAAACTGCAATTTTTAAAAATGTATGTTTTCAAGCAAATGCCCCTCCTTTCACCCTCTTCCTGGATTTTATTCTTTTTGTATCCGCCTCCTCAGTACACACACACACACACACACACACACACACACACACACACAATTGTGATTGCAACACAAATTTTGTCTTGGAAGTTCAAAGCCATTTATTTCTTGGTAGATACAAAATAGGTTGATGCTGGGAACTGAAAAAGAATTTCCCACCCACAAAAATAGATGAAATTTTAAAAATCTGTCTCTGTTCATAAAGTGAGTGCTCTCCTGACAGGTTTATTTTGTTTGGCCTAAGGGAAAAGTATATATTTTTACACATAGGCATATATTAAATCCCTAAAATAGCAGGCAATCATTTAGGATTGTTTTCATTGTAAGGTCACTTATTTGTGGTATGTATTTTTAAAAACAGATTTATTTAAAAGTTCCATAAAGCTCGCCCATTGCATAAAGTTCACTCATTTAAATTATACAATTCATTGGTTTTAAGCATACTTAACAGAGCTGTTCATCTGCTTTGTCCTTTACCATTGTCACAGAAAGCTCTCTCTGCTGTAACTTCTATATGACTAATCCCTAATGCAATAATCTCTTTCATTTATTTAGTCATTTTATGGGTAAATGGTTAAGAGCCCGGATTAAAATTACAGCTCTGCTGTGGACCTTGGAAGAGTTCTTTTAACCTCTTTGTTCCTTGATTCTCTCATTTATAAAATGGGAATAACCATAGACTCTCCTTGTTGGGAGGATCAGATGCGTTAAAACATATAAAGAGTTTAGAACTGTGCCTGGCACATGCTAAGCACTATACAATTACCTACCCAAGGGCCTTTACATTTTTCAAGTATTTATCAATAACAGTGAATACCCATGAATACAACATCCAATCCAAGAAATAGAAACTAGCAATAATTTATATCTACCTAAATTCGCCTCCTCTATCCTATCGACTACCTACCCCAATAGGTAGCTACTATTCTAAATCTGACGATTATCAATACTTTGCTTTAAAAACAAACGTGTGTGTGTACACACATGCACCTTGCCAGTATTATTTTTTAGTTTTGTTTGTTTTTGTACTTTATAAAGATGATAGCGTACTGTATCTAACCTTATAAACTTTGCATTTTTCATTATGTTACTGTTTTTGTGTGTAGTTGGTTTGTTTCCATTACTATATGATATTCCATTGTACTGAATTTAACATCATTTATATATCCATTCTCCCGTTAATGGACATATAGATCATTTCCAGTTTTTGCTATTATGAGTGATGCTGCTATGAAGATTCTTATTCATGTGTCCTGGAGCACACATGCAAGAATTTCTCTGAGATAGAATGGGAAGGTGGAGGAGGGGGGTAATATCTAGGAGAGGAATTACTGAATTAAAGGGTATATTGAATGTTGTTTACAAGATAAAGCCAAATGATTTTCCAAAGTGATTTTCCCAATTTACAGTCTCACCAGCAATGTATAAAAGATCTTGTTGATTCATGTAGTTGGCATTTTATGACTTTGTCTATGTGTGTTTTCCTGTGTGTGCCTCAAACAAGTGGTTATACAATGGTATCGCTCTGTGGTTTTGCTTTTTTATTTCCTCTTCATAAGTTTACTGGTCATATGTGTTTCTTCATCTATGAAATAACTAGTCATTCTTTTGCCCTTTTATGGAGTTATTCATTCCTCTTTTTAAAGATTTTTATTGTGATAACATACTGTTTAGTTTGCTAAGGCTCCCGGAATGTAATACACCAGAGATGGACTGGCTTCTATAAAGGGGATTCATTCCATTACAAATTTACAGTTCCTCAGAGGAAAGACAGCTAACTTTCATCTGGGTTTCTTTGCCACATGGTAAGGCAGACGGCAGCATCTGCTGGCCTTCCCTCCTCTCTGCTGGCCTTCCTTCCCAACTTCTGGGTTCAAACGGCTTTCCCCAGGGTGATTCCTTTCTGCATCTCTAAACCTCTGGGTCTGAGCAGCTGAGCGCTTTTTGGACCTCTCTCTCTTAAGTCTCCAGCTAATTAAATTAAACCTCACTCATTGTGGAAGGCACTCCCCTTAGCCAACTGCAAATGTAATCAGCCATAGAAGAATTTCACATAACTGATTTATATCCATAACAACAGAACAACTGGGCCGTCACCTGGCCAAGTTGACACCTGAACCTAACTATTACACATATATATGATATAAAATTTCCCCATTTTAGCCACATTCAAGTATACGATTCAGTGATATTAATTACATTCACAAAGTTGTGCTGTCACCACCACCCATTATCAAAACTTTTTCATCACCCCGAACAGAAACTCTTTACCCATTAACTCCCATCCTAGTCTCTCACTCCCGTAACTCATCATCTACTTTGTCTCTATGAATTTTGCATAATTGTTATTTCATATAAATGAAATTATACAATATCTGTCCTTTTGTGTCTGGCTTGACTTAATATGATGTCTTCAAGGTTCATTCATGTTCTTGCATGCATCAGAACTTACTTCCTTTGTATGGTTGAATAATATTCCATTGTATGAATATACTACATCTGTGTTTATCCATCCATCTACTGATGGACACTGGGGTTTCTTCCACCTTTTGGCTGTTGTGGACAATGCTGCTGTGCACATTGGTGTACAGATATCTGTTCAAGTTCATGCTTTCAATCTTTTGGGGTATTGGTCAGGGTTCTCTAGGGAAACAGAACCAACAGGAGATATCTGTAAATATTATGAATTTTTAATAAAAATTGTCTCACGTAACTGGGGGATACACAAGTCCAAATTCCATAGGGAAGGCTGTAAGCTGGGAACTCCAATGAATTTTCCATGAATTCTCCAGGAAAAACTAGATGGCTGAAATGTAAATGGAAATTCTCTTTTCTGACTGCTAAAATATCACTTCCCCTTGTAAAGCCTTTAATTGATTGGATGAAACATCTCTCATCATTGAAGGTAATCCCCCTCAATTGATCATAGATGTAATCAGCCATAGATGCATTCAACTTATTGATGATTTAAGTCCACCAAATATCCTCACAGTAACAATCAGGCCAGTGCTTGCTTAACCAAACTGGGCACCATCACCTGACATAGTTGACACACAAACCTAACTATAACAGAGTTCATATGGTAATTCTAGGTTTACTCTTTTGAGGAACCACTACTATTTCTACAGCAGCTGCAGCATTTTACATTCCTACCAACAACAGTGTCCCTATTTTTCCACATCCTCACCCGCTTATTTATCTAATAATAGCCATTCTACTGCGTGTAAAGTGATATACCATTGTGGGGTTTTTGCTTGTTTGTTTTGTTTTTTGGGGTGCATGGGCTGAGAATTGAACTCAGCAGGAGAGTATTCTACTCATTGTGGTTTTGATTTGCATTTCCCTGATGGCTAATGATGTTGAATATATTTTCATGCACTTATTGGATACTTGTATATCTTTTGATAAATGTCTATTCAAGTCTTTGCCCATTTTTAAATTGGGTTGTTTGTCTTTTTGGTCAATTGAGTTGTAGGTTTCTTCAGATATTCTCGATATTTGGATATCTTGATTTCCAAATACTCTCTTCCATTCCATAAATTGTATTTTGAGTTTTTCTTATTGATGCGAGTATTTTTTCATATGTTCCTCATTCTAATCTTTTGTTAGGTCTGTGTATTGCAAACATCTTCTAGCTTGAGGCTCATCTTTTTTACTTAATTTGTTTTTTAACAAACAGAAGTTCTTAATTAAGATTGAATTTAGCAATCTTTTATAGTTAGCACTTTTTGTATCTTATCTAAGAAATTCCCCTCACTTTCCCCACCCTTGTCATCAGTATTCACCTATATTAAAGTTTTGTTTTTTCTTATAAATTTTAGAATCAGTGTGTCATGTTTCATGAACAACTGTCTTATGATTGGGGTTCCATTAAATCTCTAAATTTAAGAAAAGTGACGTCATGAAATTGTCTTCTTTTTAATGAACAGGGATGTCTTCCCATTTGATGAGATAGTATTTAATTTCCTTCAGCAAAATTTTTATACTTTTATGGAACTCTTGCATACTCTTTATTATCATTTTTGTGCGATCATAAATGGTGCTTTTTTATGAATTATGCTTTCTATTTGTTTGTTGTCTTGATTTGAATGCAGCTGCATGCTAAACGTTCCATTAATTTACTGTATATATCCCTTTCAGTTCTCTATGTAGACAATCATATTACCTACTAATAATAAGAGCATTTCTTCCTTTCCAGTTCTTATGATTTTAATTTTTTCTGGTTGTGTGCTAACTAGAATCTTTGATACAATGTTGAATAGAAAGGATGATAGTGAGAGGTCTTATATTATTGCTGATTTTAAAAGAAATGTTTCTAATGTTTCTCCACTTAGGATGATTTTTTAAAAATATTTTAATTAATAAAACAACATAAAAGCATATGAACGTTCTTAATATACAAACATTCCATACATGGAATACAATCAGAGGCGCATAATATCCTCACATAGTTGTATATTCATCACCATGATCATTTTTTTGAACATTTGCATCAATCTAGAAAAAGAAAAAACAGAAAAAAACTCATATATACCATACCCCTCACCCCTCCCTCTCATTGACAACTAGTATTTCCATCTACCCAATTTAATTTAACCTTTGTTCCCCCTACTATTTGTTTATCTTTTATTCATATTTTTTACTTATTTGTCCATACCCTAGTTGAAAGGAGCATCAGACACAAGGTTTTCAAAATAAGATGATGTTCATTAAAGGCTTTGTTTGTTTATTGTATCCTTAAGTTAAGAAAATTCTCTTAATTCCTACTTTGCTGAAAATTTTAGATCATAAATAGGTGTTTTTTAAACTAAAGAAGCATTTCAACTAACTGCAATGCCATGCATCTATGTTATATCCTAGATTGGGGAAAGGAAGCTATGAAGAACAGAAAATATTGGGACAACCAATGAAATTTGAATATGTGTTATGAATTAGTTAATAGTAATGTGTCAGTGTTAAATGTCCTGATTTTGATCATTGTACTGTGGTTATGTAGGTGACGGTCTTTGATTTCAGAGACACATACTGAAATATTTAAGAGTAAAGGGGCAAAATATCTCCAACTTACTCTAATGGTTCAAAAATTTTCAAAGAATAGATAAGTTCCTTCTCTTTTGTGGCTCTGCGACCCTTTTTATGCTGCCTCATGATCTGATAGGGTTTTTGAAGTTCCAGGCATCAAATTTGCATTTCAGTCAGCCACCAGGAATTTAGGCAGGTAGGAACAGGAGCATGCTCTCTTTCTCTTAAGACACCACCTAGAAATAACACACTAAAATTCTACATGTGTCATATTGCCCAGAAGGTAGACATCTGGTCACACTTAGCTGAAAGAAACTCTGGGAACTGTGACTTTATTTATTTTAACCCAGCTAGATATCAGAGGTCTTATCTCTAAGGAAAAGGGGAAGAACAGACATTGGGTCAATCAGCAATCTCTCTCACAAACCTGCTGGGTGAGTTATGTGACATGTGAAATCATGTAAAGCTCTTGGCACTTGGTAGGATTCCATTGAAACGTGTCTTTTCATGGTTTCACTTACATTATCTAATTTGATCCTTATAGTAATCATGCGAGATAGGGAAAATGTGATTATTTTAATTATATTAGGAAACTAATGCTCAGCTTAATTCCAGTTCTTAACGTTTGTTTGTTTGTTTTTTGTTTTGTTTTGTTTTAAAGAAGACAGTAAAGTCCAAGGGAAAGGAGCAGTAGGGCCTTTCTGGAGTCCTAGATTCTCTAGGCAGAATTTACCCTTGTAAAAAATCCTGTAACTCTGTATTCTGAACGTTCCATATCTGAAACGTGAACCCACAGGCATGGGGCAGAACACAGATGCACCGTGTGCCACTGTAGGGCACTTTCCTTTGCCCATCCGGACCAGGTTGTTGGAAATGTCCCGGCCCTCCAGCAGCAGCCTCTCCTTACCACAAGTAGAAATTTGAACAAAGAAATTGTGTAACATAATCCATTTAGTATGTTTTATCATAACATAAAGCCAGCATTTATTGAGCACCCAACATATATCACAAACTCTCCTAACACTTTCCTAACATTAGCTTACTTCACCCTCACAACAAGCCCAGAAGATAGGTACTCTTATACTCCCCTTTTTCAGCTAAGAAAACTGAGATTTAGAGATCCAATGTATTTGACAAATATTTAAGAGCAATATGTATGCCCTGTAGGTTTTTTTCTCCTAATCTGTGAAAAGCATTTGATTTTCAGTCACTCTTACATATTATGGGTGATATAGCCAGTTGCCTAACCAGCATCTCCCCTTCTTTTCTGTGAACAGGTTCTTTGACAGGTAAAATTTTTTATAACATAGCTTAGACAATTCTATAGGCCAATAATATAATAGAGAAATAGATAATAATTATTATAGTATTTGCCTGCTTTAAGAGTGGTGTTTTCAACTCCGCAGGTGAACTCACTGCATTCCTACCTACATGGAGCATGACTCCCAGTAGTGTAAATCTCCCTGATATGATGGACATGACCCCTGGGGATGAACCTGGCCCTGATATCATGGGATTGAGAAAGCCTTCTTGACCAAAAATGGGGAGAAAGAAATGAAACAAAATGAAGTTTCAGTGGCTGAACAGTTCAAATAGAGTTGAGAGGTCATTCTGGAGGTTATTTTTATGCAGTATATAGCTATCCCTTTTCAGTTTTTGGTGTGTTGGAGTAGCTAAGAGGGAAATACCTGAAACTGTTGAACTGCAACCCAATAGCCTTGATTCTTAAAGATGATTGAATAACTATGGAGCTTTTAAGGTGTGACCATGTGATTATGAAAACCTTGTGACTGACACTCCCTTTATCCAGTGTATGGACAGATGTGTAAGAAAAAAAAGACAAAAAATAAATAAACTATTGGAGGGATGGGATGTTTTGGGTGTTCTTTTTTTACTTTTGTTTTTAATTTTATTTTTATCTTTGGAGTAATGAAAATGTTCAAAAATTGATAGTGATGATGAAAGCACAGCTATATGATGATACTGTGAACCACTGATTGTACACTTTGGGTGATTATATGATATATGAATATATAAATTTCACATATTTATATTGAATTCACATATTTATATTAAATTTCTCAATTTAAAAAAAGTGGTGCTTTAACCTCTGTAGTTTATAGCAACCACAAGAGGATAGTTCATTTGATTATAGGCAGTTGAAATGCAAGTTAGGTGTCTTGCAAAGAGGATGGGGATTAATGGACTTTCAGCTAACTGGACAAGGCTTCAAAACTTAGGCAATAAGAACTTGATTTGCAGCTCATTGTGTATTAGGCAAAATCCTCTTGCTTTTCTCTGTGTCTGGTGGAAATTCCAATTTAAAGTACTCTTGAGAGTATATTCCATATGGTTTTCTTATCTCTCACATGTCAAATTCCACCCACCTATAAAAAATGGTGTTTTGTAAAAGTGATGGGATATGAGTGTGTGCTGGTTTGAAAGGATGCATGTCCCCTAGAAAAGCCATGTTTTAATCAAAATCCCATTTCATAAAGGTAAACTAATCCCTATTCAATACTATATGTTTGAAACTGTAATCAGATCATCTCCCTGGATGATATGATTTAATCAACAGTGGTTGTTAAACTGAATTAGGTGATGACATGTCTCCACCCATTTGGGTGGGTCTTGATAAGTTTCTGGAGTTCTATAAAAGAGGAAACATTTTGGAGAATGAAGGAGATTCGGAGAGAGCAGAGAATGCTGCAGCACCACAAAGCAGAGAGTCCACTAGCCAGCGACCTTTGGAGATGAAGAAGGAAAACGCCTCCTGGGGAGCTTCATGAAACTGGAAGCCAGGAGAGAAAGCTAGCAGATGATGCCGTGTTCACCATGTGCCCTTCCAGCTGAGAGAGAAGCCCTGACTGGGTTCACCATGTGCCTTCTCACATGAGAGAGAAACCCTGAACTTCATCAGCCTTCTTGAACCAAGTTATCTTTCCCTGGATACCTTTGATTGGACATTTCTATAGACTTGCTTTAGCTGGGACATTTTCTCGGCCTTAGAACTGTACACTAGCAACTTATTAAATTCCCTTTTTAAAAGTCGTTCCATTTCTGGTTCATTGCATTCTGGCAGCTAGCAAACTAGAACAGAGTGCTTCTGTAATTAGTAGTATTTCAAGTGGACAAAAAGTGCTAGATTCAGCTATTTTCTTGGTGTGTTCAGCACATGAAGTCTGTTACACAAATGCAGTCAACTTCTGAGATCTTACCAACCATCTACGTGGGCTCCCTGTCAGCCAGAAGAAATAGATGCAGGGCAACACAACTGTAAAATCATCTAGTGGAAAAATGGGTTTTCTGAACATGTTTGTGTAAATATGTACCATGAGTATAAACAGTATTTCTATGAAATTTTTTAAATCTTGCACTCCTTTAGCTATTCACTTAATCTTTTTAAAGCATGTTCTATGTGCCCAGCACAGTGGAAATACAAAAGGAAAATTGTATGACAAGATTCCTACCTAGATTTTTCTTGGGTGGGATAAAAATCAAATACACTTAAAATTAAATGAAGAATTACTCTGGGGGTCACTCTTAAGCAAGCTTCAGTTGGACATTGCTACCTATTGTAGCTTGTCAAACCCCAACCAAAACCATTTCTGCCAATCCCGAAGAACACCTAGGGTGTCATATATGATTCTACAAAGGTTCCATGCATTAGGGTAGCTTTCCAGAAACCTGCAACCTCCAGATGGGTCCCTGGACCAGATGAGTCCTGAAATGCAGAGGGGCCAGCCTCTTCAGAACATAAACTAGGTCCATCCCCCTATCCCATATTATCAACAGCCCTTGCAACATGAAAAGGTTAGAATGGGCATAGCCCAAATATTCCTAGAGTGGGAGAAAGATCAAAGGTGATGGTGGAGTTATATAACTTCTCAGATTGTCCTTGGTTTTGATGACGTTGACGTCACAGATTTCTGGTCAAACGTTTTGTAGAATATCCCTCAATTGGGATTTTTTCTGATATTTTTCTTGTAATTAGACTGGGATTACATGTTTTGGGGAGGAATACCACAGCAGTAAAGCACCATTTTCATCACCCCGTATCAAGGCTGCATACTATCAACATGACTTATCACTGTTGTTGTTGACCCAGGTAGAGGTAGCATTTGTCGGGTTTCTCTACTGTAAAGTTAGTATTTCTTCTCGCTATGCACAACCCACATTTAGAGGATGGAGAGGTATGCTTGAACTCCTCAAGGCTATTTACATAAATTATTGGAACTCTTCTGCATGAGAGATTTGTCTATTCTCATATTAATGTATTGCAATAATTGCTTCATTTCAGTGTGGTCTCATGGGTATTTACTTTATACTTTGAGTTATAATCCAACACTATTTATTTTGTTGCTCAAATTGTTTCAACTTTAGCAGTTAGGAACTCTTTCACTTGGCTCCAGTATAACTTTGACATGCCTTTGTTTTGTTTTCAGCATGTTCTTATTTTCTGATACTACGAAATGCTCCATTATCATATTTCCTGCCTAATCTTAGAATCAACCATTTCTCCAAGGATCCCTGCTTGCTCTTATAGGAGAAACCAAGATCTGGGCATTAGGTATACTTGTTGCTACTAAGGTGTCATTGCTTCTAAGCCCTCTCAGCTGATTGAGCAAAGAGAAATATGTGTATATACTAACCCTATATATCTATACATGTATGTATAGATATTTTGATCTTCAAGTATGTGTATCTGTACTAAACTAAACATGAGTTCATACTGATACCTCCAGCTCTAATCCCTTACCACATGAAACCTGGCTCCCAACATCTGTCGTTCATTTACTTAATTGTACCACCACATTTATACTGGTTTCATAATTGTTAAGCCATACCCCCATGGGAAACAACTTTATCAACTATAAAATGCAATGCTTATGTACAGTTCCTTCAGTCTTCAGTCTTAGAGACTGCACTCGTTTCCAAATTTACTTAGGTTAGCACCTTATTCCCCTGCCAGGGAAATTTCTTTGTCCAACAATACCTTCCCAGGTTTGACTGACCATTTCACTTCATAGTAGCTTAACTTTGAGAAAGGTATTTTAAGTTTTCTCATCCTCATTTTCCTCATCCTTAAGAATGAGAATAGACATACCGCCTCAGCTAGATAGCTGGGTGGATTTATTGTAGTGAGTGGATATCAAATGTTTTTTGTTTCCTTTCTTTTTTTCCCTATGAATTGATTTAATAAAATCATTTTCCTTTCCTTCTACTAAGTAAAATCAGTCACACTGTGGGATGGACATTTAATGGGGGTTGGAAGGTGAGGGGAGAGATTCAGAGAGTAGAAGCCTCACAATCCATCTTCTTCTGCTTTGAATTCTGACCAGATTGGTCAGGGAAGTCTGCCCTGAAAACTGACCTGAAGTTGATGTCTGAAGTGTAAGAAGTCACGTGGTGATGAGGGTAGTGAAGACCACGCGTTCTGAGATGGGAAGGAGTCAGTGAGTATTCAGGACAGAAAGGCAGTGAGGCTCTCATCTGGCCATGTGATGTGCTTCTAGTTCACTGCATCTGTCACAATTACAGTTTTACATTTGTTTTAATTATTTGATTTGCAATTGACTGAATTTGAATCATGCCTCTCACCCCCCACCCCCACTCCCAACTTCATAAGGACCAGACCTATGTCTTGTTTCCACTATTTGATCCACAGTGCTCAGTACACTGCCTGGCGCATAATTGGAACACAAGAATTTTTGTTGAGTGGATGAATGAACATAATCCATAGCAGTTTTTCCTGATATCCTATAAAATGATCCCCAGAAAAAAAAACCCCAATGAGTTTGAAAAACATGTTTTACCATATTTCTCAAGCCTTTAGCCCTATCCCTCATGCATTGTTGCACCTAAAAGACTCTGGAAAACCCTTCTGTAAGGAAGCCCTTCACTTATTTGACCACAAAATGTAAACCAGTGCTCACCAGGACACACTCTGGGCAATGTTTTTATTCATAGGAGACACTCTGTCCATGATTGTGCTGTTCCTGGAAGCAACAAATAGGAAGAGTATTAAATGGTTCCTCTGAGGAATTTCCCAGGAATTAAGCTGTTCAGGAATCCAGGCAAGTCTAGGATTTAGGGTTATATAAATAGAGCCACAAGTATGAACAAGCTCTACAAATAGAAGCCACACCGTTTGCTGAAGAATGGACTCTACTCAGCACTCTATGTGTAGCACAATAAATACTTGCTCGGTGAGCAAACAGAAGGAGAAAGTATCTGGGATGATTATCCTGTAGCTAGGTCCCATCTTTTCATAGGGAAGACAATCATATGGTAAAACATAAAATCCTAGTGTGAGTAGGAGATTTTTTTGTTTTGATGGTTATTTTTATTTATTTATTTATTTTGACAGGGGCAGGCTCTGGGAGTTGAACCCTGGCTCCAGCATGGCAGGCGAGAACTCTCCCACTGAGCTACCGTTACCTGCCTTGATAATTAATTTTTGGTTGCTAATTTAAACTAACTGGTTATTGAAGATTATAGCATAATAAACTGTCAGGGCTCAAAGAAGCTTACCCACTAACTGGACTTAAAGAGGTACCGTGACTACCCTGAGGGCAAGTAGACACTGATCTTCACGTGTTGGTTTTGTGATAAACATTTTGTCAATTGCTATTTATTCTAGGTTTTAACATTAACTTACTTTTTTGTCAAATCCAATGTGTTTTTTTTTTTTCAGTGTTCACTCTCCTTGATCCTTTGGTATGTTTTGACAGTATTCAACAATCCCTCCTTCTTGAAATTCTCTCTGCCCTTGTTTTTGTGACCTGTGCTTTCAATTTAATTTGATTTCAACCAATATCTATTGATCATCTGCAATATTCCAGACACTGGGCTATCATCATTCATTTATTAACTCATTCATCAACACTAATTGAGTTCCTACTGGGTATCGGGCACTGTGCCAGTGCCTGGGATGCAAAACTACTGTCCCTGATCTAAGCTGCATAGCCAATGAAGGAGACAACTAACTGCATTATGGAGTCATGAGGCCATGATAGAAGCCTGAACTCAGGGACTGTGGCCCACAAAGAATTGCTTTTCTATAAAAGAATCACTATACGTTGCACAGTCCAGTGCCTGGCACATGCTAAATCTTCAGTTAATATTTGTCAGAGGAACAGAAAACTTCCCAGCAGAGAGAATAGCATGAACAAGGGAGTTCCGGGCAGCCCTGGCTGGCCACCGCAGTGGTTTTCAGCTACATGGGCAGGGTGTCAGATTGTCTGGGGACGTGGTAGGGAGTCAGGGGACCATGTTTACCTGAAGCTATTTTTTTCCTACTATTACTATTAAATTTATGAATTCAATTAAAAAAAAAAAACAGAAGTCCTGCAGCAAAGCCGTTGTCCTCATGAGGGTGGTGGTGAGAGTTTTATGTTTAACAAAAGGTGGAGTAGAATATTGGGTTGTGAAGGACTATATCCTGTAGGTTAGGGTTTGTCAGCTAGGGTCAGAATCAAAATCAGCTGGGGAACTTGTTTTAAAAAGTAAATTCCAGGACTTCACCTTATAATGCATACTGGAATTTAAGCACCTGTGCAGGCCATTTGGCACCATGGAGGATTTTTCAAGAAGGGAAATGACTTAATCAGATTAGCTGTACTGAAGATGGGTGGTAGGGAGGCAGGGTAGGTGATGCAAGGTAGTGTGGTGTGGGATGAGATTGAAGGACAGGAGCTCGCTGTGCAGGGTGCAATGATAAGCTCCTATTCTCCTCTATCCCGGGTATTATTGCTACATAACAAATTACCCCAGTATTTAGCGGCTTTAAGCAATTATGGGTCAGGAATTTGGGAAGGGCTAAACTGGGCAGATTACACTTGAGGTCTCCTGTGTTGTTGTAATCAGCTGTTGGCTGGGGCTTTAGTCATCTGTGTGGGCTGCATAGCCAAGATGGTTCACTCACATGCTGGCTGTCAAAGCTGGCTGTCATGTGCTACACACGGCCTCTCCGGCAGAGTAGTCAGACTTCTAACATGGCATCTGACTTCATCCCAAGAGAAGTAAGCAGAAGCTGCATGGCCTTTCTAATCTCACATCACTTTGACTATACTCTCTTGGTCGAACCAGTCACAGGCTCACCCAAGGGAGGGGAATTAGGCCTACCTCCTGATGGCCCCCAGGGGTAAGATCACAAGTAGGAAAGCATAAGGGATGGGAGTTATTGTGGCCATCCTTGGAAAATGCAGTCTGACACAACTCCCATATCAACCTCTTCCATCCTGACCTCTGTCTATGCTTCTGTTTTATAAACACAGCTGCCCACAAGATATCTCCACTTCTCAAACTCTAGTCTAAAGCAGAATCACAACCCTCCTTCCAAAAGTCTTATTTTGGTATGCCATAATTGGAATAAAGTACCAAACACTAAAATCTTTTATCTTTGACTTTTCCCTTTCTGGAACAATCTGCTACCACGTCCTGTCTTTTCTTCTTTCTTCAGTTTGATTCTTGGATTCTCTTCAGCCCCTGCCATCACCTGGTCCAGCCCCTCCTCACGTCTTGGCCCCCCATCTGGCCTTCTTACCTTCATCTTCCTTTGTTCCCACCCACTTCATATATCCCAGCCTGGTTAGTCTTCCCCAAATCCCACATCCCATTTTCCTACTCAAAATTCTGGACTGGGCTCCTAAAGGAATTCCGCTTATCTAACTTTCTAATATCTATATTTTAGTTTTTTTAATGAGATATCTTCACACACATACAGTCCATCCAAAGTATACAATCAGTGGCTCATAATATCATCACATAGTTGATAATGCATGACTATGATCATTTTTAGAACATTTGCATCATTCCAGAAAAGGAAAGAAAAAAGAAAAAAAAAAAGCTCATACATCCCATACTCCTCACCCTTCCCTTTCATTCACCACTAGTATTTCAATCTACCCATTTTTTTACCCTTTATCCCCCCATCATTTATTTATTTTTATACTTATTTTTTACTCATCTATCTATACCCTGGATAAAAGAAGCATTGGATACACGGTTTTCATAATCACATGGTCCTATTGCGAAAGCTATATAATTATACAATAGTCTTCAAAAATCAAGGTTACTGGAATACAGTTCAACAGTTTCAGATACTTACCTCTATTCATTCCAATATACAATAAACTAAAAAGGGATATCTATATAATGTGTAAGAGTAACCTCCAGGACCTCTAGACTGTTTGAAACTTCAACCACAGAAACTTTATTTTGTCTCATGCCTCTCTTTCCCCTTTTGGTCAAGAAGGTGTTCTCAATTCGATGATGCCTTGTCCTGCCTCATCTCAGGAGCCCTGTCCCACATTGACAGGGAGAATTACACCTGTGGGAGTCATGTCCCATATATGGGGAAGGGCAGTGAGTTCACCTGTGGGGTTGGCTTAGAGAGAGAGGTCACATCTGAGCAACAAAAGAGGTTCTCTGGGGGTGACTCTTAGGCATAATTATAAGTAGGCTTAGCTTCTCCTTTGCAGGAGTAAATTTCATAGGGGCAAACCCCAAGGTCAAAGGCTCAGCCTGTTGAATTTGTTGTTCCTACTGCTTGTGAGAATATCAGGAATTCCCTAGATGGGGGAAGTTGAATGTTTTCTCCTTTCTCCCCAGTCCCCCAAGGGGACTTTGCACATACTATTTTATTCTCTGCCCAAAAGACTCTGATATATCAGGGCATCATACCAGCCTGGACAAACCAACAAGATCTCATGCCCTATTCAAGATTCCATGTAATTATACTGCTCAATTAAACTGACCATAGAAGTTAAATTAGGTAATGCACTACCCAAAATAAAAATTTTGCACCAAATAAGCATCTCTTCCTTTGATTTCACACAGAAGTTGGAGTTTTAAAATATGGACCATAGCATTCTTTACCCTGTATTCTGATTTACCAGATCAGCTACATTCATATCTCTAATCAAAGTTTGATCACTTTTTCAGCTTTTTTGACAATTGCTGAACGGTGCCTGCCCATGCAAAAAAGAAAAAAAAAAGATAACAGTTGCTGTATAGGGTAATGCTGACTTTCATAGCTTCAGTGCTCTAACTCTGGGTCTCAGGTGTCACATGTATACCTGAAGTTTCAGGGAACAACCAGGTTATAAACAAATAGCTCAGTATCTCAGAATTTAGAAATAACAGTTACAACTCCTGAATATATAAGAGCTTACAATCTAGTACCCTTTACAATATGCCTCAACCTGATAACCCATGCTCTTGACTTCAATTTTCTTGGTTTGTATATTGCAGTTAGTCCATATGAGTGAGGTATGATGATATTTGTCTTTTTGTTTCTAACATTTCATTCAGCATACTGTCTTCAAGTTTCATTCACCTAGTTGCATGCCTCACAGCTTCGTTCCTTCTTGCAGCCTCTCAGTAGTCTGTTATATATATATATATACCACAGCTCCCCCTTCTATTCCTCAATCATTGTACCCTTAGACCACCTCCATCCATTGTGAATCCTGAGCACTGCAGCCATAAACACCAGTGTGCAAGTGTCCATTTGTGTCCCCACTCTCAGTTCCTCCAGGTATATACCTAGCAACAGGGTTGCAGGATCACACGGCAACCCCACCCTTAACCTCCTGTGGATCCACTGCACTGCCCTCCAGAGGGGCTTCACCTAACTTTCTAATACTAGCAGTCACAGATTGGGGTCTCTGAGACGTGAACTAGGAGATAGAGTTTAGCAAGTAGGGTGTTTATTGAATGACCTTGAGATGGATATTTGTGGTAGGGACAGGACGGAAAAAGGACAGGGAAGAAGAAAGAAAAGTTGGGCTGCAATGCTACTGACTCCCTGGGCATCTCTGGAGTTAGAATGTATCCCTTCAGAGTTGTCCTAAGGGAAGCTGAATTGGGACATATCTAGAGTGGAATTGCTGAGTCCTATGGTAATTCTATATATAACATTTTAAGGTATTGCCAAACTGCCATATGGACTGTACCATTTTAAATTTCCATTCATTGTCTTTTTAAGTGAAAAGAAAGTTAAAACCCTTGCCTGCTGTCCAGAGCTCACTGTACTGAACCTGGAGCTGGTGCGGGCCAGGGAGCTGGCACCAACCCTGACCTGAGCTGGAGCTGTGTTCCTTCTCTCTACTCCTTTGTTACCACCTGCAAAGCAGAACTTAGGATCCTTCCTGGCCTCATGAGGGTGTCATGTGCATTTAACTAATTGGAAGCTATAAAGTGTTGCCCAAATACCAATTATAATTATGGAAAGCAATTATTTTTGTCCAGAGAGGCAGCATTCCAGCCATTGTCAAGGGAGATAAATCACAGTGTGTTTCCTTGGAGCCTTGTGGAAGCAAGCGCTGTCTTCCTGCCCTCAGAGGATCAGAAACCTGGCGATAGCTTTCCTACATTCAAGGCACACAGAGGAAGGAATCTCCCACAGGATTGTCTTTCTCTTTCTAGATTCACTGTTTCTCTGGAGAAAAGGAGAGGCATTCCAGAAGTGCAGTGCCAGAAGCCACAGCTGAGGCCGCTTTGCTGTGTGGCTGGACTCCGAAGGCCACTCAGGAGAGCCCTCCTCCCCTTGGGTCCCAGGAGTTTGCAGAGGAAACTCACTTGGGGGTCTTTCACTGCTCCAGCATGAAGTCTAAATCTTAACAAGAGCCTCCACCATCATAGTAATGCATTAACAATAAAGCACTTTGGGGTTCCCTAAATGGAAGTTTCTACGTGGTTTTTTATATTTAGAGTTCTGTTTCTCCCTCTGGGTAGATTTTATAATAACCATTGGGAACACCAAACAGAATTCAATTTCCATATTGATTCTCTTTTCTCTTTTCACATAAGAAACACCAAACAGTTGTATACCACGTGACCTTTTTCCTGAAGGTTTGTAGAATTAAATGATGTAAAATAGGAAAGAAACAAAGGAGTAGAGACAGTGTAAGCATGTGTTTATTTAGAAAGAAATTAACTTTCATGTTATATCTTGAGGCAAATACAGATTTTTCCCAATATCTTAAACTTCCAGAGATAAAGGCTTATGCTCTAGGAGTTAATTGATTGACACTTGCCTTGCACCCAATATGATTCTAAGGCACTCCATGCACATCATTTCATTTACTTCTCACATTAACCCTGGTAGTAGATAGTCTTATTATACCATTTTTGTAGAGTAAAGAACTGAGGCCAATACAAGTCAAGTAATTTATCCCAAGAGTTTGTCTAACTCCAGCGTAAGGGCTCTTAACCACATCACTTTACTAATAAAATCTGGGGTGTGCTATACATGCATGTGAATTGTTGTTTTTATAAAGAAGAACCAAGCCACTGTAAGATCCTGAGATCAATGAAGATTCCCTCATATCTTGCTCACTCTGGACTCTGGAGATGCATTCTTCACACTCTTCCCCCACCTTGAGGACTATGCAGTCTCAGATGCTTTCTTTTCTCTGCTAGACGTCTGATTCTTTTGCAAGAGGCAGGAATAAATATTGAACCTCTTTTTTGTAAGTGAAATCTGAGTCTAAGTCCATTAGTTACACTTACTCAGAAATAAGCTTGGAAAAAGATGTTCTTTCAGATAAGAAACTTTCGTGTAAATGCCTAGAGGCAAAAGTTTCCTTGATGCATGACATCTTCCCCTTACCCCCAGTCCAGATCAGCCCCTGCCCCCATCAGGCACTTGCACAACATCCTGGACTTTTTCTTCACAGCACTCATTGCAGTGTGCGATTATATATCCATGTGACAATTTGACCAGTATTGCTCTGCCTCAACAGGGGGTAAGCTCCTTTGGGGCTGCAACTGGGTCGGTGCCATTCTGCACAGCACCCCCAGGGCCTAGTACAATGCCTGGGGCACCTGCTGAAGGAACAGAGGATGCTATGGATGTCACCACTTGGTTCTGGAAATACAGTGCCAATAGCTATAAGAGAAACTTGCTTCCTCAAAACCTCTAAAAAGTCCAGTTAAAATTTCAGATAAAATAAGCGTTTCCAACACACAACTTCTCCCATTTTTGAAGTGAGTAGCGGTTGGCTTTCCATCACGGTTCAGAACACTGGTTCTGGGGTCAGAAGGCCTGGGTTTTCATCTCAGCTTGGGTCAGTACTACCTGCACCGTGGTGGTCAAGTGTCAGCCTCTCAGTCTGTCCATTTGCTCCTGGGTGAAGGGGGTTAATACCCACTTCAAAGCGATGGTGCAACAATGAAATGAGTTAACACAAGTGGGGTGTTCGGAATTGTGCGTGGTGCATAGGAATCCCTCGTAAGTGTTGGCTGTAGCAGTGTAGCTATCAGCTTGGAACTCATACTGTTCCGCTGCAGATTTGTATCGCTCCTAAGAACAGACTATGGAACCAAGTTGAGGCCAGGTGTGAAGACATCTGGACCCTGTATTCCTGCTGTCGAGTTCCCTCAAGAGGCCAAAGGGAGCCTCCCCCAACCCCAGGCCCCCAAGTGTCATTTATCGTAATGCAGTGTTGCTTGTGTTGCTCGGGAAGCAGGGAAGTTCCTGGTCTTCTGAGGCCTTTGGCTGAGCCTGAAGACTTCTGCCTGCTTTACCACCTAGTTAGAAAGATTCTTTTAATTTAAAGAAGCTATGACTTCACAAAAAAATTCAGGTCCCACCAAAAGTCATTTGGTCTTCCATCAACCCTCTCCCTGATTCTCCCATCCGGGTTCAGGATTCTCCATTTACACTTTGCAGGAGGTCCCCTGCTTTAACCTACCCCACAGCTTTGCCTCCCATCAAAAGGCCACAGTTTCAGATTTAAGAATAAAATATCCACTGCTCAAAGCACTTTACAAAAATGTTCACTCATTTAACTCACAGAAACCCAACGTGGTAGGGACTAGTGTTCCCCCAGTTTTATGGATGATGAAGTCAGGCAAAGAGAAGTTGAGTGACTTGCCCAGGGTCACTCAGCTGGAAAGTGGCAAAGCTAGGATTTGAACCAGACTCTGCGCTCTTGACCCCCACACCGCATTGCTTCTGAAGAAAGGCCAGATTCTTTAGTTATTTTATATTTTCTAGTGTTCTTTACCCCCAGGGCACTCTCCTTTAACTTTCTCCATGTCATTGTTCAAGTAAATGAGAGGTAAAGAGAGAAACAAAGATGTGTGCAAAACTCAGGCAAGCATGGGGAGGCAAATGGTATCGTTAGGTATACTGGTCCTAGAGCTGGACCGCATGGGTTAGTGTACTGGATTTTTTACTTAATGACTCTGGAAAGTAAAATGGAAATAATAAGAGTAGTGCATACCCTATCTGGGTATTCTGAACATTAACCTCATGCATATTAAGGCATTAGAACAGTGTCTGTCACATAGAAAATGCTCACTACTTTCTACCCTCTTTTAAATTCTTAGGGGGCAGCTGCAGCACTGTTGTAGAAAATAGGTAGATTTAGAATCAGAAGATTGTTTCTGAGTGCCAGCTACCTCTTATTCACTGTATGGTCATGGGTAAAGCATTTTTCCTCTCTGAGGCCTCAGTTTTCTCATCCCTAAAATGGATATGAAAATTTCTTCACTGAGATAATGCCTGTGAAAGAGCTTTGTAGATTCGAAACCCAAAACACTGTGCAAATAATGTTTAAACAACTATTCTATTATCTAGGGTTCTCTTAGGACGAGTTGGATAGATGCCTTAATGGAGGTCTTCAAACTAAAAATATTTCCAACTTCCAGAATTCTGCCACTGGAGATCCATTTTCTGAGGCTCCAAGACTTTTTGGTCTTGAAGCTCCCCCCGTTAAGATAAATCTCTCAGAAAGTAGAAAACCCAGATATTCCTGTAGGGGGTGGGGAAGAGGAGATGTCTAAGGGGTGAAACTGATGTCTTCAAGGAGCTGAAAGGCTGTCACAGGGAGGACAGGTCAGACTTCTGGATGCCTCACCCACCAGGCAAGAACTGAGGTCTCTGAATGCAAATGACAAGGGGTGGACCTGGTGTCAAGAAGGAGGGGAAAAGTTCTTTTCACTAGCACTCTCTGAAAGTAGAAAAGGCCACTGGACAGCTAGTGAGTGCCCTGCTGAGGTATTCAAGCAGAGACTTGATGATCACTCAGTGGGGATGTAATAGAGGAAACTGTAAGGAAGAAACCAGCTGACCTGGGAGGCTTTAACTTTTTTGTGAATGGAACACTCATGGTGCAAGGGTGGGAGGGGGAACGCGGGGGGCGGGGGGCACAAAGGAAGGGAACAAAGAACTGCAAAGAGGGAAGCGGGTGAGACCACAGACCAGCTGGGTTGAATTCACTTCCAGTCGTTTTGTCTCCTTAAGGCCCCAGAGCCTAGAACTGTACACAATGCATTAATTCTTTCAGTTAATTCAGCAAACATTTACAGGCCTGCGAGTCAGTTCCCTGAGGCGGACCCTGCGTGGGATAGCCTGTGCTCACAAGCCTTCTGCCCTGTGACCAGCAGAGGGCAGGAGAGACACGCAGATGCCGAATCCTGCGCCGGCCGCCAGTGGAGCTTCCCTACTGGGGAAACTGGGTCACTTGGTCCTGCCAAGCGGCAAACTTCCCGAGGGGGGTGAGCACACCGGGCCTCCCCACCAAGAGCTGTGAGGCCCCAGATAACTCCTGGCGGGGCTTTTGGATCCCTCAGGCCTTCAGACTGGCCAAAGTTATCCCTGCCTGGGGAAGGAAGGAAGATGGGGTTGAAAATATGGGATGGCTCAGGATAGGAGAGAGAGGTCCGGCAGGATCTCTTCAGAGCAAAGGGTTTCATGTAGCTGGGCACGCCCCAGGTGCATATTAGAGAAGAGAAGATGGGGAACCAGGTGTACCAAAGCAGTGGTGGGTGGGATGATTTGTTTCAGAGAGGGAGTTGGATGGTCTCTCTAATACTGGATTGAAACTTCCATTTGGAAGTGGGGGGAAGGATGAGCAGGTGGGATGTGAATTGCTGAATGTTAGAGCTGAAAATCTTAATGACTAGGAGGCAGGTGGGGAGTCAGGTTCGTTTTCGTGTCCTGCTTCTCCCACCTATAAGTTGTAATGCCCTGGGCAAGTTATTCTCAGATCTCAGTTTCCTTTTCTGTAAAAATATAGTGGCAACACTATACAGATTAAGTGAAAGAATGGTGCAAACATGTCAGGGTAATTCTTTCTCCACCCATTCCATCCTGGCTGGGCACTGTCTACCTCAGATAGCAATTGAAGCAGATGCCCTTTGAACATGGTATGAAGAGGGGATGCCAGAAATACTGTCCTGGGTGAACCCAGACACATGAGGTCCCCTCCCCCCACATTCCTCTCCACCCCACAGAGCCCTACCACAGAGATGGGAGGGCCTGGGGGAAATGTGTTTCTGCCACCCTCAGGTCTTTGAGGGTTGAAAAATTGGGGAAGTAGAATAGGGCTGGAATGGGAGAGGAAAGGCAGTATGGAATGGAGAAGGAGCCATTCCTGAAATTCCAGTTCCCCTCGCTGACTCAATGATGGTTCCTAGAACCACTTGAACTTGAGGTCAAGGACCAGTTTATGTGCTCTTCTAACTATATTTTCTCCTTTAGTCTAAGACCTCGAAGCCAGGATTGTACCGCCCATTCCTCTCCAATATAGAGGTAGTGTGTGATGATACTTCTGTATAAAGGCTCAGCTCACTGCTCAAGACACACTGGTTGTTAATGAGGAGGGAATCTTGGGGAGCTCTTTTCAGCCCCCAGTTTAAGGAGTAAAATAAACTGAAGCCCAGAAAACAGTGGGACCAGAGAAAGTAAAGTTCCTGCCCTTTTCAACTGCTGCTAGAATCTTCCTCTGTGATCTTAGGGAGAAAGTGGCTGGATCACTACAATGAGTGGCACAAACCAAGGAGTCTCCACCTTCCTCCTTGGGGATTTCTCTTTGCCCACATCCCATGCTACCCCCAACCACTGCTTATGTTACCCAGCCTCAGGGGTGAGACAAATGCAAGCTCTCCCAGCTCCAACTTGACCTCTAGAGCTCCAAGGAGCAAGAGCTTCTGAGGTTGAGGGGCAATTCATCACGTGCATGGTGTGCGGCAGGATAGTATAGTAAGGCCAGACACGTGCGTGGAATCCCAGCTCTGCCGTTCACTAGTAGTGAGAGCTTGGACAAGATACTTAATCTCTCTGAGTCTCAATTTCCTCACCTGTAAATTACAGACAGTAATGATATTTAACTTATGGATAATCTTTCCATTCCCTGTTAAAATGAAATTGGAAGCAAACAAACTAAACAGCCTTCTTTGTCCCTGGGAAAGCCAAGCAGCAGGAAAAGGAAAGGCATGGAAGGCAGAATTTGAAATCTTCCAGTCCAGACACCGGGAGCTTTTGGTAGTAGAAGTAGCCCAGTGCTGGAAAACAGGGCCATGTCCTAGCATATTTTTGCCCCCAGATTGTTGTGTAAACTTATCCCAGTTGCTGAACCTCTGTGGGCCTTGGTATCCCCTTCAGGACAATAAGGAAATTGAGCTTAGTGACCTCTGAGGTGCTTATAGGTCTGTACTTCCTGAGATTCTCAGACCTAAAGCTGGGTCCTCGTTCTTTGGGTTTCAGCCCAGATCTCACACAGCCACAGCAGCTAAAGCGGCAGCACTTTGCTGGGCTCTGGCCCGCTTCCCAGAGGAGGTCACTTGGCCCCAGGGAAGCCCCTGGTTTGTTGGTTTGGATGCTGTCAAGGACCAGGCAACAGGGACTTCACCTACTGGCATCTGGTTCCAGCCACAGCTTTTCAGGGAAGACGAGGACAAGTGGCTGGGCTGGAAGAAGTAGTAAAAAAAAAAAACCAAACACAGAAAACAAAACACCCTGGACCTCACATTCTGTGGCCTTGCTTTGTAATCCACAATGTCAGTCATCTGAAAAGAAACCTGTCTAGGATGAGGGAAAGCTTTGAAATGGCCTGGGTGAGAGGTGGAGTCCATGCGAGGGGGAAATGCATTGACAGGAGGTGACTCTGCAAAGGAAAACAAGCAGGGACAGAAACAGGTATCCCATCACTGACTCAATCAATAAGCAATGATTCAGCATCTCCTCTGTGTGGCACTGGGGAGTTGCTGTGGGGCTGCCGTCAGAAGGGTCAAATAGGGCTGGCCGGGAGGATTTTATGATCCATTAAGAATGCTTGTGGTATGGACCATAACGTGCCAGTAGGGTGGGGAGGGAAAAGGCAGAATTAAATCCCAGAGCATTGCAGAGGTCTTGAGTTGGCTCTCCACTGATGGGCTGGGGTTAGGTCTATTTTCTTCCTATAGGCGGTGTGTACTCTCCTGAATACACAACTCATTCATTTGGCTATTGTTTAATGTCCAATTATTACTGACTCTGTAATGGGTACTCCCAAGCGTTGATTCCTTGGACCTTAAAACCACCCTCTGGAGTCATCAAAGGCTGGTCTGATGATGATCATCCCTGTTTGGAGATGAGAAAACTGAGGATCAGCCAAAAGTGTGTCCCCAGGGTCACCCAGCTTCTGAGCTGTGGCCCCGAAATGTGAATCCATATCCATCCATCTTCATATCCTGTGTCCATTCCAAAGGATGCCAATTCCCAATGTCCTGCCTGGTAGCAAGGATGGATAACCCTCTTTGCCAATGTAGACTTGGGCAGATTTTGCTGAAAATTTGCACATTTCCAGGGAAAACCGGCCTCTCTGGTTGTCTGTATCCATTATAATTAGTAAACCAGCTCAGTATCCTTAGGGTCACCAGGTGAAGTCTCAGAGGCACCTTAGAGCAGTCTACTAGGCTCTCTCCTTCCACAGATACTTAAGCTTGGGATCTGATCTTCTGAGGTCTCTTTGGATCCTGATGCCTCCGCCTCCACTCAGTGACTCCACTCCAGGAGTAGTGGAGTCAGAGGAAAAAGCATGGTCTGGCAAAGCTGGGAGCCCACTGGAATCCTCCTGGTGAGGGCCTCTGAGTAACCAGATGACCTTGAACAAATTTCTCAGAACACTGGGTCTTGGCTGGCTAAAACAACAACAAGCAACCCCACCCAACACCACCACCCCCGCCCCCCCCCCCAAAAAAAACCTAACAGCACTATTCTCTGAGAATTGAATGAGTTATTCCCATATGAAGTCACCTACCTCTAAGAGGATATTCAAAAAATATTATTCTTCACAGGGTAAGGGTTGGAGGCTTTGTGGAGAGAAGAAAGTGTATGGCAAAAATAATGAGTGAACACTTAAAACATACCCATTACTATGCTCAGTCCTTCCCTTGTACTGCATCATTGCAATTCATCCTCTCAATAATCCTATGAGGCGGCAAGAGTATGATCATCCCGCCACTCTGCATTTTTCAGAAAAAAAAAATTGGGACTCAGGTGTTAGGCTCCATCGCCCAAGGTCAAGGTGTCCAGGAATCTGACCCACAGCCCACGGGCTAAGTATCTAAGATGCAGGGCTACAGCTCCTCCCCCAATATGTGCTCGCTTCTCATCTTAAGCTTTTTGTTTAGAGTGAGCAAGAGGCTCCTAGAGGAGTCTGCACAACCCTCAAGCCAACAGCTTCTCCTTCTCCCTCGCCCTCAGAGCACTGTGGTTTTGTTCGCCCCTTACTCTTCCCGGGAGCATCCATGTGAATGTGGCAGTCTCCTGTGCCAGGCGGATGCTCTTGGAGGGCAATGGACAGAATCTGTTTTCTTTCTGTTTGTCTCCGCTCCACATAACTACCACCCACAATGCCTTGCACAAATAGGCATTTGATCAACAATTTGTAGACTTGAGGTGTGTGTCAGACAGAGTGAGTGGAGAGCACGACAGACCTGGGTTGGAATCCCTGTGCCCACTGACTGGATGACCCTGGGCAAGTTCCTTAATTTCCCTAGACCTCCCTCGGTTTCCTCATCTCTGAAATGGGAGAGTAGTATCTACCCGCTTGGAGCTATTGGGAGGATGAAATGAAAAAAATACAGGCAAAGCATTTACACATTTCCTGGCACAGATTACACACTCAGTAAATGGTTTGTGTTATGGCACTGAGGGGTGGAGCCTGGGCGAGAAGGATGGTGGGAATGAAGAAAGAAGGAGGTGCCCCTACGAGGCAGGGATGAACAATGCTTCTACAGACCATGCTTGTTTAATTCTTGGGTGATGGTAGAATAGAACTAGACAAAAAAGGAAGGAGATTTTTAAAGGAAAGTTTAGTAAAATGGAAAGGAGCCACCTTACTGGGACAAGGTAGGGGTGGGTGGGAATAAATTTGTTAGAAGCAGAAGCCTGGAACAGTGCCTCGGAGACTATCCAGGATGAAAGAAGGGGCCTGGAGAAGTGAGAGACCCACCCTATCAAAAGGCCCAGCACAGGGGAGAAGGGTGGGGATGACTGGGGGATGATCGTACAAACTGAGAGTTTGGGTGGCTGTGGAAGGAGCAATTTCTGTCTGGATCCAAAAGGAAGTTCTGAAAGCCAGAAAGGATGAATAATCCGGCATTGGGCTCAAGGAAGGAGGCAGCTGTTCATTTATGGCTTGATGAACACTTGGCTAAGCCTCTTCAGCTAGTCAAACTACTTCTAACACAGCTTGGACTGAGATGCTTTAGCTGGAGTATGTGCCTCCTCAACGACCTCTCCCAGGAGGAATCTAAGAGAAGTGGAAGAGGAAGGAACCTCAGATCCACGGACATAGTCTCAGGAGACTGTAGTCCCCTCACCCCTGGGGTGGGGACGCAGTAAGCTGCTGGAGGCCATATGAGGATAACCTTCTGTTGGCAGTCTCCTGGGCTTCTTTGGCAAATCCATCAGGATCATTCTGAGCTTCAGATCAAATCTCTGCAACTGAAATAAAAATTTGCTGACACTGGGGCTTCTACCTGTAAGACCTGTGTGTGTGTGGCAGGGGGCAGCAGTTAGGAGCCTCTTTTCACAATTTAGAAACAGGCTGCTTGCAATGGAGTCCTTGCTCCCTGCCTCTGACCATCACTCAGCTCGCTTCTGCACAGTGAAAGAGGAAGAGGCTTGCCAAGCAGCTGGAGCCAAGTCATTAACCAGCCTGCAGGGGCAGAAATGGTCTTTTTGGCCTTTGGATCCAAGCGAGATTGTCCAAAGCAATTGGCAAACTAACTTGAAAGGTGACGTTGGCAGCGAAGTGGCTAGGGAAGCAAGAGTCCCTCCTGTCCACGGAGCCTGGAGACAGACATGTCCTGCCTGACAACTAGGGATAGTAAGTCCCGCGAGCCAGGAGAAAAAGGGGTATGAATGAGGCTCTGTGGGAAGGTATGTGTATATGTGAGCGCACCCTGAATTCCAGGACCTCCCATTCCACTCCATGTTCAGGTCGGTGGGAGTGGGATTCTGCTCTACTAAGTTATTCAGGCACCCGGGTCTCATCCTCTGTGCACAGGAACTCGCAATGAGACAACGAAACTGCCAGAGAGGCTGAGCCATGTAGCCCAGCTCTGTGGCCAGGAAAAAGATGAAATGGGTTAGGCCAACAGTCAGCATCTCTGCCACTTGCCCCAAAAGCATACAGGACATCTGGGGGCAGAGGGATTGTGACGACACCTGAGAAATAAACAGACTGAAAAGACCTGGGGGGCTTGGGACCGTGTCCCACTAGGGCAAGTGAGAAGGCAGGTGCCCAAGGCACACTGACGCTGCAATCCTGGCTGTGCAATTCCCCTGTGCCCCATCTTAGGGAAGGGGGGCTGTGCTGGTTTGAAAGGAAGCATGCCCCCTAAGAAAAACCATGTTTTGATATAAATCCCATTTCATAAAGGTAGAATAATCCCTATCCAATACTGTATATTTGAAACTGTAATGAGATCATCTCCCTGGTTGATGTGATTTAGTCAAGAATGGTTGTTAAAAATGTTAAAATTTAAAATATATATATATCGGGTAGATGGAAATGCTAGTAGTCAATGAGAGGGAGGGGTAAGGGGTATGGTATGTATGAGTTTTTTCTTTTTTCTTTTTATTTCTTTTTCTGGAGTGATGCAAATATTCTAAAAAATGACCATGGTGACGAATATACAGCTATGTGATGGTACTGTGAGTCACTGATTATACATCGTGTGTGGAATGTTTGTATGTTAATAATTTATGTGTTTCTATATTGTTTTATCAATAAAATGTTTTTAAAAATTTTTTTAAATAAAAAAAAGAATGGTTGTTAAACTGGATTAGAGGATGACGTGTCTCCACCCATCTGAGTGGGTCTTGATTGGTTTACTGGAGTCCTATAAAAGAGGAAACATTTTGGAGAATGAGAGATTCAGAGAGAGCAACACTACGAAGCAGAGAGTCTGTGAAGCAGAGAGTCCACCAGCCAGCGACCTTTGGAGATGAAGAAGGAAAATGCCTCCCGGGGAGCTTCATGAAACTGGAAGCCAGGAGAGAAAGCTAGCAGATGACGCCATATTTGCCATGTGCCCTTCCAGCCTAGAGAGAAGCCCTGACTGTGTTCGCCTTGTGCCTTCTCACTTGAGAGAGAAACCCTGAACTCCATCAGCCTTCTTGAACCAAGATATGTTTCCCTGGATGCCTTTGATTGGACATTTCTATAGACTTGTTGTGACTGGGACATTTTCTGGGCCTTAGAACTGTAAACTAGCAATTTATTAAATTCCCCTTTTTAAAAGCCATTCCATTTCTGGTATATTGCACTCCGGCAGCTAGCAAACTAGAACAGGGGCCAATGAGCCAGGGCCTAAGAGGAAGAGACAGCCTACAGCTCAGTAGATAAAAGGTAGTGTCATTGCCCAGGAAGGGCAGACCAAAATGGCAGAGCAGGTGACCCAGCCATCCGAGGAGGAGCAGCCAGGGGAGGAAGAGAGGGCACTTCAGGAGCAAAGGGAAATGGAGCCAAAGACCCCTCTTTTGTACGTGGTAGAAGAGGTGTGGCCTGATTTTAGCATTGATGTCGTTTTGGATGTCACGGAGCTGTCCCAGAGAACTTCCTGCAATGATGGCTGCGTTCTAGCTCTGCGCTGTCCAGTCTGGTGGCCACTAGCCCTGTGGGGCTATTGAGCCCTGGACACGTGAGTAGTGAGAATGAGGAGCTGAATTTTAAAATGTACTGAACTTTAAGTCATTTAAATTTAATTTAAATTAAATGTACCCTATGGGATAGCACAGACTAGCTTCAACCCAGTGAAAGTAGGGGATTGGTTGTCAGTAATTTTAGCTGAGTCTGTTCATTCTCTGCCTCTTAGTATTCCTGGGCTCTCAGCTCCTTCCCAACTCTGCCCTCTCGATGAGCTCTGGATTGACAGCTGATCTACTCTTCATGTGTAGGCAGATCATGGCCTCTTAGATTCTTATTTGCTTTCATTCCTGTGAGTCTTAGCTATGGTGTGTGTGTGTGTGTGTGTGTGTGTGTGTGTGTGTGTGTGTGTGTGTGCATGTGTGAGAGAGAGAGAGAGATGTGCAGTGTGGTTGGCAGCAAAAGCATAAAGACAATCCCAGGCTTTGCTTAGTGACCCTCCTTGGTAGGAGGGTTGGAGCCATCGGGGCTCAGCCAGTGTGGGTAGCATTCCACAAGATACTCAGTAGGAGGTGTGTTTCAGCTGGTGGACAGGAAACGTAATTGCATCTGCCACTCACCTGCTTCCGTGCCCAGACTGTCTAAATGGTAGATGCTCTGATGCCCACTATTCTCCTCTCCTGGATTCATTTGAATCACCGGCACTTTGTTCCTTTCTCAGCACATTCCCTCTCCTGATTCCCAGATCAACTGAACCAGCTCTGTTTTGAAGCCTGTGGTCACTGTCTCATCCTCTCACTGCTTGAAATTATTGAAGGAGAGCATTATCAATAGGCATGACCTTGTCCCTGAGGGACCCCCGGGCTCAGAGTTGCCTTGGCAGGGCTTCAAAAGCCAATATCTATGTCTCTGGGGTCTGCTTTACCCTCAAAACCACCCCCCTGCTCTCCTGTTTCAGGCACAAAACTGGAGAGGAAGGACCAATTCCTTCTCCTCCTTTCTTGTCTCACAATTCCTTCTCTCTCTTTGTTATTCTCCTCCCCTCCAGGAGAGCTGATTTTTATCCTCTCTACACAATTTAAGGTTGGCTGGTCCCCAGAACAATAATAGAAGGTGCTGAGAGGGAGATCATAGGAGAGAGATGGAGCAGCGCAGCCACATGTGGGCGGATGGGGTGGGGGTCTGGCCTGCTTCCTGCCCCCAGACCCGACCCAGGCTTTCCTCCAGCCCAGGCTTTTCTCCCGGCCTCAGAGGCTGGAAGAAAGCCTCCTAGTCTCTCCATAGCCTGAACCAGAACCCTCTCCAAGACCTGTCTCCAGCCCTACCTGAGTCCCCTGCCTGGGTCTCGCCAGGTCTCCTAGTCCTTCCTAGAACAGGTTCCAGAAAGCTTTTTCTGAAGGGCAAAGCCAATGTACCCTGTGTAACAGCCCTTTGAACCCTCAGTGGCTCCTCGATAAAGTCTGGGCTCCTCAGCATGACTCTGAAGGTCCGTCACAGCCTGTTCTGCTTCTCCAGCCCCACCCTCTAACAGGGCCAGGGATCTCCCTTTCCTGTATTTCACACACCAGGTCTGAGGCCTTGTGTGAGGCCTGTCCCTCTGGGCAGAACCAACATTAGTCACAGTGCTCTGTGACTAACTCTAAGGCCACCCATTTGTCTCCTGCTGAGAAAAGAAAAAAATGCCCTCACTATATATCACCTTTCAGATCCACTCGGGAATGCTACCTCTGTAGACCCTTTGACTCTTTAACACCAGACAGTGAGAGTGGCCCTTCCCTGCTCTGCCAAAGCACTTATGTTAGGTTTTATAGTTTTAATTTCCTTATCTATCCCCACCCCCAGCACCCAGTACACAGTTGGGGCTCATCCATGTCAACCCCTTGAAGGGAATGAAGCCCCCTGACCACGAGCCTGGGTTGCTTTATCCCTGCCTGAAGCTAGACTGAGAGCCCTGGCTAAGAATTGACAGATGGAAGAATGAACACAGGACCCACAGCTGGTACAGTTTATCAAGAACCCTTCACGTACTGTCTGGAATTGAAAGCTGTTGTTTCCCTTGCAAGGTCTCTCTTTCGAGCCAGGTGGGGTTGGCGCTGTATCTTTCACAGAGCAGGTGCTCCAGAAATATTTATTGGGTGATTAAATCCCAGTGCTCAGCTCTCAGGATGTAGCTGAGCTCAGATTTAAGTATTGTTGTTGTTATACTGGTCTTCAGGACAGTGCAAAGGACAGACTAAGGGACAGCTGGTGGAAGGCCACTTCTCCCTACCTACTACCTCCTTTACGAGTCTAGAGTCGGAGACCTCAAAGGTGAGGCCAACAAGCTCTCCCTCATCTCTGGACTGCTCTCTTGGAGCCAGCTTCCCACGGCCTCCCCCGTCCCCGGGAGCAGCCAAGACTTCTTATTCATGTATGCTCCTTCTGTGCAGGGCTTTGGTGGTAGCTGCTCTTCCACTGCTCCATCACTAGCTCAGCCAGGGCTCTGCCAAGCCTCCTCCTCCACACCTGATGGGGTACCTGGCTGGGTTCTCAGCTTCACTAGAAACTGCTTTCTTTGGTTCCAAGTTGGGCCGTCTTTCCCCTCCTCCTCTGAAGGAACACCCATGGTTCCTGGACCTTCAGCAATCTGCCACCCACCCCTTCCCTCCCCACTGGCCTCCTGCCTGGGCAGATCTAGAGCACACTGCTGATGGCCTCCATATCTGCTGACACAGCTGCTCTCTGCCTCCTTGGGCCTCAATTGAGTGGGCATGTTTTACCTCCCTCAATCATGCTGTGGATTCCTTGAGAGTGGGCTCATGGGTTAAGTACAGACTCTCACATTCTCCTTTGTTTCCCACAGGACCTTGCACATGGTCCTGCTTATTGATTACTCAGAAATGGAGGCTCATTAAAGAGTTGGGTTCTCTTCCATTTGAGCCACATTTCCCAAGGTGTGTTCTGTGGGCTGCAGGATATTAATAGGTGTTGTAGGATAAAAAGATCCATGATTAACTAAAATGCATTTCCTAGAGTCCTTAATATGTTAATGTGTATTTGATTTTCCAAGAAGAAAGAGGTGGGAACCGAAGACTCCTGTGGGTTAAGGTCAACAGACGCAGGGCCTTCCCTCAGACAAGTACTCAGGATGGTATAGAACATTTACTTATTCCAGGTAAAGGATACGAGATAAGTGGTTAGGCAAAGAGTAGGGCAAGATGAGCAGGTAGCCTACCTTATGAAGATATAAGCCAGGTCAGGGGGCTCATATAACCCATGCCAGATGGGGGACCCATTAGGTGAGAGGAGCATTAGGTGATATCTCTTACCGTTAGGTAGGATATCTCCTTTTGCTCAGAGTGTTATCTCCTCCCAATCCCAGGGGATGGCAGGCTGTCATCAATATCTTAACCAATCAACATGCACTCAAATCACCATATATCTGGACCCAACAACCAAATTCCAGATAGAGAATTTCTAACTAAGCCACAGACCTATGAATTTTCTAAGCCAGGGCTTATAAGCAAAATAAGGGGCTTTCTATGGGTCAGGACTTGCCACAGTCAAACACACTTGGCAAAGGAACTCTTTTCTTCTCGGAACAAGTTATGGGATTGATGTTTCTAGGAACATACCTTGGTAAATATGCCTTAGAAGCACTACTTTATCTTTACCAGGGACGCAGCTGTATAATCACCATTGGTCTTTTGTTTATCACATGCCTTTTGGGCATCTATCCTATCATGTGATTCTCCCAACCATGCATTTGAGAATCTTCTCTTCCAGCTGCTACTTGTGAGATATCTATCTTTAAAATGGGAATATCTATCTCATAAGGTTACTGACAGGATAAAATGAATACATGTGTTAAAGTACTCTGAGACCCATTAACCCAATATGTAGTTATCAGACACTTTCTATGTGGTTCTTTATAAAGAATAGCTACCATTCATTTGGTACTATTGGATTCCATATACAGTTCTTGGCACTTTTTACATGCTATTTAATGTAATGCTTACAATAACCTTATGGTATAATGTTATTGTCCCCATTTGTAGATGAGGAAATGGAGGCTCAGAGATTTGAAGTGATTTACCCAAGTTCACACACCTATATGACCATCAGAAAATCTGAACTCAGACCCAAATCCAAAGCCAACATCTCATGATCTTTCCAGTTACTAATGTTCAGAGTTAAGCTGCTAGTTCTTGTCTGAAACTATAGAGCTGTGTTCCAGTAGCCATGTTTCTTTTTTTTAACATTCTTCTTTTTTTCATCACATAATTGTATATTCATCATCATGATCATTTCTTAGAACATTTGCATCAATTCAAAAAAAGAAATAAAAACAAAAAAATTCATACATATCATACCCCTTACCCCTCCTTTTCATTGATCAATAGCATTTCAATCTACTAAATTTATTTTAACATTTGTTCCCCCTACATGTTTCTTAAAGATGATTGCATAATGATATAGATTTCCAATGTGACTGTGTGATTGTGAAAACCTTGTGTCTTATGCTCCTTTTATCTACCTTATCAACAGAAGAGTAAAACGTATGGATTAAAAATAAATAAATAATAGGGGGGACAAATGTTAAAATAAATTTAGTAGATTGAAATGCTAGTGATCAATGAAAAGGAGGGGTAAGGGGTATGGTATGTATGAATTTTTTTCTGTTTTCTTTTTATTTCTTTTTCTGAACTGATGCAAGTGTTCTAAGAAATGATCATGATGATGAATATACAACTATGTGATGATATTGTGAATTATTGATTATATACCAAGAATGGAATGATCATATGGTAAGAATGTTTGTGTTTATATGTGGTTATGTTTAATAAATTAATAAATAAAAAAGAAGATATACAGATGGCAAATAAGCACATGAAAAGATGTTCATCATCATTAGTCATTAAAGAAATGTCAATTAAATCCATGGTAAATGATTAAAAAAAAAAGATGCTAGTTCTAACAAAAATAAAGCCTGCTGTACAACAAGGTGAGTCCTAGAGTGAACCATGGGCTATGGTTAATAATATAATTATAAAAGTGCTATTTCACCAGTGGCAGCAAATGTACCACACTAAGGTAAGATATTGATAATGGGGTGGTAAATGGGAACTCTTTATTTTATGCTTGTTTTTTCAATATCTCTAGTAAAAATAAATACATATATAAATAAAGCCTACCCCACCTGCAAAATAAATAAGTAAGATGCTAGTTCTAGGGTATTCTCCGTGTGGTTCTCCATAATAAAGATTTACAGAGCAGTATATGTAGTGGAAAAGCAATAACTTTATATTAAAAGTATTAAAAGAACTGTATGCAATGTTGTAAAAAAGAAAAGAACTGTGTGTAAAGCTTAGTTCCATGAGTTTACTGGTATAACAAGTCTCTTTCTTTTCTGCCTCTCATTTCCCTCCTCTGGAAAACAGGGAAAATTGCCACCTATTTCCCAAGGCTGTTGCGAGAAGTAAATTGACCTAAAATGTGCGAAAGCAGCTACAACAGTGTCTGGGTCTTGGCAGACACTCAATAAATGTAGCTGAATGAGATTCTTTTCGTTTATAACCCAGCAATGATACACATGAACATACTGTAGATATAATGATTTTTAACTGCTGAACGTAATTTCAGGAAAGACATCAACACTTATTTTTTATCATTGCATTTTGACAATCAGGTGGTCAGAAATGAGGACAGGGCTGGGAACGGGCAAAGTAACCGAGAAGTTAAGAGAACAGACTAAAGGTTATCCCGGAGGTTATTCTTACGCATTAAGTAGATATCACCTTGTTAACCAAGATGTAATGGAGAGGCTGGAGGGAACTGCCTGAAAATGTAGAGCTGTGTTCCAGTTGCCACGTTTCTTGATGATGAATGAATAATGATATAGCTTTCACAATGTGACTGGGTGATTGTGAGAACCTTGTGTCTGATGCTCCTTTTATCTACCAAGTCAACAGATGAGCAGGACATATGGAATAAAGATGAATAATAGGGGAAACAAATGTTAAAATGAATTTAGATTGAAATGCTAGTGATCAATGAAAGGGAAGGGTAAGGGGTATGGTATGTATAATTTATTTATTTATTTTTGTTTTTGTTTATTTCTTTTTTTCTGTTGTCTTTTTATTTCTTTTTCTGAATTGATGCAAATGCTCTAAGAAATGATCATGATGATGAATATGCAACTATGTGATGATATTGTGAATTATTGATTATATATGTAGAACGGAATGATCATATGTTAAAAAAATAAAAAAATAAAAGACTAATAATAAAATTAAAAAGAGAGAGAACAGACTAAGCAATAGAGCCTGGATCAAATTGGCTTAACAGCTCTGGGGCCTGGGGAAAGTGACTAAGCCTCTCTCTGCCTGTTTCCTCATCGGTAAAAAGGCAGGGTGGCAGCAAGGATGCAGATTTACTATAGACAAAGCACTTAGAACATGGCCTGTCCTGTAGTAAGTGCTATTTAGCATCCCCACCCCCATTTCTCTACCACCCCCATTTCTCTCCCTCCTCTGAAACACTTGAACACTTGTAAATGCGAAGAGAGGTTTGGATAATTTTCCATGCTGTTATTGTGTGTGTGTGTGTGTGTGTGTGTGTGTGTGTGCACGCACAGATGTTTAATCTCCTCTGCTAGATCTAAGCAGTTTGAGGGCAGAATACTGTCTGATTCAGTCCACACGGGGCTTACCCTGAAGTAAGCTCTCAATAACTGTTTGCAAAATCAGTGACGAAACCAATGAATTGGAATACACCCTTGGGAGCTGCAATTTGAGGGGTACCCAGGGCTGTGTGTGTCCCCTGCCCATGTAACCTGGCGCCTAGGCCCCTTTACTGTGCGGGTGCCCCTGGGGTTTCCTGCTTCTCCCCGCCTATCCCAGTTACAGAGATCCTAAGCAGAGAACCTGTGCCCCGAGAGGGGTAACCAAGGCTGCAGGAGTCTAGCTGCTGCTCTCACAACTCTTTGGCTGGCCACAGACCCGGGCTGACAGGCTGGCAGAGTAAGGATGCAAAAAGCACCTGGGCACTGTGATTTAAGGAAACGCTCCCCTCATCCCACTGCTGTCTGAGCGTCGCTTTCCAGGCATCCTCTGGGACATCTCAGAGAGGACTGGCTCAACAAGCTGTTAGCTTTAAGATTCCTCACAGCTCAGGGTAGGGAAAGCGATCAGGGCCCTGTGGGACTAGGATGAGGAGGAGGGAAGGAGCCAAACTTCTGGAGCCTGGGAAGTAGATTTCTCTCTCTTCTCCAGGGTCCTTGCAGTTGGAGGCTGGCTCACAGGGTATCAGAGGGGAAAGGAGCCCCAGAGATCCTTGGCTGTTCAGCCTTCCTGTTCTAGTCTGCTGGCTGCCAGGATGCAATATACCAGGAATGGAATGGCTCTTAAAAAGGGGAATTTAATGAGTTGCTAGTTTACAGTTCTAAGGCCGAGAAAATGTCCCAATTAAAGTAAGTCTATAGAAATGTCCAATCTAAGGCATCCAGGGAAAGATAACTTGGTTCAAGGAGGCCAATGAAGTTCAGGGTTTCTCTCTCATGTGAGAAGGCACATGGTGAACAGAGTCAGGGTTCCTCTCTCATCTGGAAGGGCACATGGCAAACACGGCATCATCTGCTGGCTTCTTCTCCTGGCTTCCTCTTTCATGAAGCTCCTGGGATGCGTTTTCCTTCTTATCTCCAAAGCGCTGGCTGGTGGACTCTCTGCTTCATGGTGCTGCAGCATTCTCAGCTCTCTCCGAATCTCCAGCTTTCTCCAAAATGTTTCCTCTTTTATAGGGCTCCAGTAAACCAATCAAGACCCACCCAAATGGGTGGAGACATGTCTCCCCTAATCCAGCTTAACAACCACTCTTGATTGGGTTACATCTCCAGGGAGATGATCTTATTACATACAGTATTGAATAGGGATTGCTCTGCCTTTACGAAATGGGATTTTGATTAAAACATGGCTTTTCAAGGGTCCATACATCCTTTCAAACCAGCACAGCTCCCAACATCTACAGAGAGATGCAGATGGTGCTGTTCTCGCCTCTGTCGGGGCCCGGCCCGTTCCTCACTCTCACCTTCCCAGCTCCCCCAGCCCCCTCTGCTGATGTTCAACACTTGGCCGTCGCTTTTGGGAGGCCCCTGGCACCGCTGCCTAAACTTGGGCTTTGGGAACAATCTGACCTGATTACAAATGTGGACCCTGCCAATTACGTCAGGTGACTCTGGCCAAGTGCCCTGACCTTTCCGGGCTTCAGCTTTCAATGTTACTAATTCCACAATATTGCTGTGAGGATGAGAGCCAATTACGTTGTCTCCAGTGTTCAGTACCTAGTAAGTGTTCAGCAAATTATTATTGGAGGGATACTGTTCCCATATTCCTATGGTACAGCCCCTCTTTCCTACTCTTTCTATTCAAGTGAAAGCTGGTCAGAGTCACGACAAGGCATTGGGCTGCGGGGGCTGGTAGAGGGGAGCGGGAGGACAGGTCTTCCTATTGTCTGGATGCCCTGGTGGAGGAGGGCCAGGGACAATTGCAGATTCAGTGTTTAACTGAGCCTCCTCTCCTCATGGCTGTGCTGGGAAACACCATCTGCCCACTAGGCTGGGCCCCCTCCTGCCATGAATCCAGCCCCTCTGGCTTAGCTATCTGCTGCCCACCACATTCCTGCCACTTGCCCACTCCCTGGCCATTCCTAGTGGCCTTTCTCCAGCAAAGACACCCTGGGGTCTGAGTCCTGAGATGGAGGAACAATTGGGAAAAGAAAAAAAGAAACACTGCAAGGCTGATCACAGAAAGGATGAATAACATAGCAAACTTTTGAGGAATATAAAAATATCTATACCTGATATATTGTACGCCCATTACTTCATTTCCTATCACAAGGCTAAGAGAGAGGTACTTTTATTATCCCCATTTTACAGACCAAGAAACAAAAACTTGCCAAGGTCACACAGTTAGCAGGTAGTGAAGTCTCACCCCAGGACTTACCTACCATGAGCCAAATATTTGAACTTCTAACCCTCACAACCACCTTATGAGCTGGGTAATCTCTTTCTACCATAAAGAAAACAAAGCCTGAGAGGATAAGTAACTCGCATCTGCTGTACCATGAAATCAGACTTTGACTCCAAAGCTCGTGTATTTCCTCCTTTAAATTCCACCCCAGTGCCTCAGATTCAGCAGAGCTTTGAAGAGGCACTGAGAAGGAAAGGGAGCTGACTTAATGAGTAACTCTGTTACTACTTTAACACACACCTCATTTAATCCTCACAACCCCTCAAAGAAGAGGATATAATGAACTCCAAGAAAAAACCTAGACTCAGAGAGGTGGAGTGACTTGCCTGAGATCACACAGCTAGTAAGCATTCCTGTTGACTATTGGGTCCCAAGGACTTGCTCTTTCTACTAGCTTTGCAATTTTGCTCTGTGCACAACTCAAGATCCATTTCTGGCTTGCTGTATTTCCCAAGGAACTGATCACTATGGATTGGACCACAGGCTCCTGAGCTCTCTGCCTTCCAGTTCAGATTTCACCAACAGGAACCTTAGGCAGGAGAACAGAGGCCAAGAGGAAAGAGGTCATGTCGTTTGTTCTACTCACTTATCCTCTGCCCTGCTTTGACTTTACAGCTACCATTCCTTCTGGGCAGCCCCTTTCCATGGCTCCAACTCTTACTGGGTCCTGCGAACACCACTTTCCCCACTCATACCTTCGGGCCTCGGGGTGGGAACAGCTTCCTGCTTGTTGCTTGTCCCCAGCTGCCTCAACTTTCCCTGTTGATTCCCTTATCTGGTCATACCCCTATAAAGGTTTTTCATTAAATTACTTTCACAACCCAGCTAAGTGTCCTTCTGATTCCTCCTGGGATTGACCCAGCCCCCAGTATTCATCTGTGGTGGTTCCTCTTAGAGTTACTTGGAAGAAAGACCAATGGCTTCTTTCTGCTGATCAGGCAGGCCCGGGTCTTTCCCACACTAATTACTGGATAGACAGAACAGTGGCTGGGGACCAGAGGCTGCTTCTCACGCTGCCCTTGTTCCCATCCACATGGAATTGCAACTTGGGGCAGCTCAGCCACTCCAGGCCCAATGCCTTTATCTTTAACACAGGGGGTACAGTGGTTTGGAGCTATGTACCCCAGAAAAAAGGTGCAATTAAACTTAATCCATAGGACCTTCTGATGAGGTTCTTTCAGTTCAGGTGTGGCCTAACTGACTCAGAATAGGTCTTAATGCTGTTTCTGAAGGCCTTATAGGGAATGAAGTGGAGAGAAAAAGCCAGAGGGCGTAGCCGGTAGCTGAAAGTCAACAGAACCCAAAAGAGAAGAGAGAAGCCAAGAGAGGTCACTATGCACCTTGTCACATGACAGAAAATCCAAGGATCAAGGAATGCTACCAGAATGCTACCGTCTTCTGGGAGAAAGCATCGCCTTGATGACACCTTGATTTTGGACTTGTCCTAGTTCAAAACTGTGAGCCAATAAATTCCCGCTCTTTAAGCCAACCCATGGCGTGACATTTGTTTCAGCAGCCAGGAAACTAAAACAGGGGGGTTCTCATTGCCCTCTCCCACCGATGATACCCCAGGCCCATACTCTGACACTGAGAGAAGGTAAGGGATGTGAGGACCCCACACAGTAAGGCAATGGTGTGGGGACTTGAATTTCTGGATCTTAAAGCAGTTGCTGGTGTTCTGCTTTACTCTAGAGTATTTTCCTTCACAGCTCAGTAAATACTTCGTTAGTGGTGACTCAAAATAATTCTTTCCTCCATGCTATCCCAGACAGTTTGCAGCCTAGAAACTGTCACAGCTCTTTGGCGTATTCTGCCACTTTGCCCACCCAGGTCCCAACATCTCATCCATCTCTGGCTTTTCTTACATGAGAGGGCAAGTTGAAAGCTACAATTCTAGATGTTAATGGGAAGAAGCTCAGGGGAAAAGGGAGAAGACTGATCTCCAGGTAGAGAAGGGCAAAAGGAGCTGCCTCTCCCCATGTGTATAAATACCAAGGAAGAGGAATGTGATGTACTTAGAGGTCAGCTGTCTGCTTAAAGAGAAACACCTTCCTTCATGAAATACATAATCCATTCTGGAAGACATACTCCTTGAAAAAGTTCCTAGCTAATCACTAAGCACAGCCATGAGGAGAGGAGGCTCAGTTAAACACTGAATCTGCAATTGTCCCTGGCCCTCCTCCACCAGGGCACCCAGACAATAGGAAGACCTGTCCTCCCGCTTCCCTCTACCAGCCCCCGCAGCCCAATGCCTTGTCGTGACTCTGACCAGCTTTCACTTGAATAGAAAGAGTAGGAAAGAGGGGCTGTACCATAGGAATATGGGAACAGTATCCCTCCAATAATAATTTGCTGATATTATTGGAGGGACAATATATCAGGTATAGATATTTTTATATTCCTCCCCCCTACCTGGGACATGACTCCCAGGGGTATAAATCTTTCTGGCAATGTGGGACAGAACTCCAAGGATGAGCAGGACCTGGCATCATAGGATTGACGAAGCCTTCTTGACCAAAAGGGGGAAGAGAGAATGAGACAAAATAAAGTTTCAGTGGCTGAGAGATTTTAAACATAGTCGAGAAACTATCCTGGATGTTATTCTTATGCATTATATAGATATCCTTTTTTAGTTTATAGTGTATTGGGGTGACTGGAAGGAATTACCTGAAACTGTTGAGCTGTGTTCCAGTAGCCTTGATTTTTAAAGATGATTGTATAATGATATAGCTTTTACAGTGTGAGTGTGTGATCCTGAAAACTTTGTGTCTGATCCTCCTTTTACCCAGGGTATGGACAGATGAGTAAAAATACAAGGATAAAAATAAATAAGTAATAGAGGGGAATAAAAGGTAAAAATTTTGAGTAGATTGAAAATACTGGTGACCAATGAGAGAGAGGGCTAAAGGATGTGGGTTGTATGAGTTTTTGCTTTTTCTTTCTTTTTCTGGAGTGATGTCAACGTTCTGATAATGATCATGGTGATGAATACACAACTGTGTGATGATATTGTCATTGATTATACACCATGTATGGACTATATGTGTGTGAAGATTTCTCAATTTAAAAAAATTTAAAAAAAAACAAACAAAAAAAATCTCTTAGCTGATCCTTGCACTGGGCTGTGAGAGCTAAACCGCCTTCTGCTCACAACCCATCCTTCCTATTTGGTCCATTTGGAGGAGAAGCAAAGGAAAAGAAGAGAAGGAGATGGAGCCCAGGATGCTGGTGGGAAAAGGAGAATGGGCTGAGGTGGGCCTGGATAGGGGTTATGTCCCTGATACTCTTGGGTGGGCAATTAGAAGAGCTGTGTTGGAGAAACATCCAAGGGCTGAAGAGGCAGGCATAGTGATGCTCAAGCCAGATCTTCTCAGCCCAGGCATTTGTGCACATAAGGACATGTAGTTTCCTCATTTCCTCCCCACCTCCCTCTCAAAGCACACATTCATTTCTGTTTAAATATTGGAAGACCAGGTCCTGAGAAAGTGAGAGAAGACATTCCCCCTCCCCCTCCCCCAGCAGCTCAGCTTGGGAGCGCCTGGGGAAAAAAGTGTGATAGGAAAAAGCCTGGACCAGGGCCAGAGAGGAGCCAGAGGAAAGAGCAACCATGTTCACATCCCGGGGGTGAGCGGCGGTGGGGGAAGAACGAGCTGCCGACAGCTGGGATGTGACAGCTGACTGAGTCTCATCACCTCACGGCCTGGGGGAGAGAGGAGCTGTTTGTAGAGGGCAAATGGGGTGAAAGGAATTGGGAGGGGAGCTGAGTTTCAGGTGAAAAAGGAGGAAGCACTGTTTCTCCACCTCCCTTTGGGCTTTTGTTATTTAATTGAGTAATTCCTGGTCCCGGGGCTACTTGGAGAGTTTCTCCAGCTTACACTTGAGATGTCACTTAATTGCCTCAAAATTCTGCTTGGGCTTTTTCCTTCTGAATTTCCTCAAATGGCCCAGCTTTACCTTGATGGCCATTTTAATGTGTTTTCTTTTCTCCGCCACCTAATGTCCCAGGCAGGGGTCTCCAGAAGAGCACACCCTTATGAAAGCCCCAGGGTGGGCCCAGAACTGAAACCCTACATCAGGCTGGAAAGACCCACCCATGGGCTGTGCTTTGAGCATCCTGCCCCAGCCCACGTGCCCTCCTTTCTAGGACACATACAATTTAGGCGGTAAATGCCACCAAAATGGAGACAGCTAATACATCCCTCAAAAATACACAGGTTCCTCTTTGGTCTTGGACTTAAAATGCAAAGACTCCAGAAAGTGTAAACCACCTTGCCTGTTTAGGGTGAAGTTGTTCATTAACTAGCTTTCTTCCTCTAAGAAAGAGACCCATCTGACTTTACCTATAATCACCTGGAATTGCTCCATCTCTGAAATCTCAATTTCCAACATGCCACTCTCTAGCTACAATGTCCTGTCCCTTCAGCATTCCCCTAAACATGTCATTCTTCCTCAACACTTCTTGACCTCACTGTTTTTTGGACTATATCTCCATTCCTTGGGTGGCCACTTGACCTAACCTTCACCAGCCTCTTGTCCTTGACCCCTTTTTCATCTACAGCACCTGCCTTCCAAATTCCTGAGCTTGACTCATGACCATAATTTAAAATCTCCCTTTTGACTTGGGGCTACTAAGCTGAGCTGGAGAAAATTGCACCTCTGAATAGACTGATCCCACCATAAGTTGGAGGGACTGTTCCCACTCTTTGCTCTCTGGGCTCAGTTTCTTCTCCTCTTTCCTTCAGGAATCAGGCTTGCCAGAGATAATGGGGGCCAGTAGGCAGAAACTCCCTCAACTTCCAACCCTGAGGTCCTGCAAATGTTTCCATATTTTCATCCCTCCCACAAGGTCATAAGTGTCCCTCTTCCTCTCAGGGGCTCTTTATTCCATGACACTCCATAAGAACTTTCCCGATCAATTATTCCCTTTGTCTCCCATATGTATCTTCCATCTTTTGGCAACTGCAAATAATGCTGTTCTAGTTTACTAGCTGCTGGAATGCAATATACCAGAAATGGAATGGCTTTTAAAAAGGGGAATTTAATAAATTGCTAGTTTACAGTTCTAAGGCCGAGAAAATGTGCCAATTAAAGCAAGTCTATAGAAATGTTCAATCTAAGGCATCCAGGAAAAGATACCTTGGTTCAAGAAGGCTGATGAAGTTCAGGGTTTCTCTCTCAAGTGAGAAGGCACATGGTGCACACAGTCAGGGCTTCTCTCTCAGCTGGAAGGGCACATGGTGAACACAGTGTCATCTGCTAGCTTCTTCTCCTGGTTTCCTGTTTCATGAAACTCCCTGGGATAATTTTCCTTCTTGATCTCCAAAGGTCGCTGGCTGGTGGATTCTGCTTCTCATGGTTACGTCATTCTGCTCTGCTCTCTCTGAATCTCTCATTCTCCAAAATGTTTCCTGTTTTATAGGATTTCAGAAACTAATCAAGACCCACCCAAATGGATGGAGACACATCTCCCCTAATCCAGTTTAACAACCACTCTTGATTGGGATACATCTCCAGGGAGATGATCTAATTACAGATTCAAACATACAGTATTGAATAGGGATTATTCTGCCATTACGAAATGGGATTTTGATTAAAACATGGCTTTTCTAGGGTTCATACATCCTTTCAAACCAGCACAAATGCTGTTATGAACATTGATGTACAAATATCTGTTGGAGTCCCTGCTTTCTGTTCTTTGGGGTATATACCTAGAAGTGAAATTGCCCAGTCATATTGAAGCCGGACAGTCCTGGGAGTTATTGGAGAAATCAAGACCTCAAACAAGGGCTGGCGCTGGGAGGGGTCTTGATTTTGTGTCAGGAAAGAATTCAAGGTCTAGTCAATGTGTACAGCCAAATAGTTTAATGAGCTCGATGGCGGAGAACCTGGGGTGGGGAAGTCTTGATTACATGCCAGAGAACCCTGGGAGTTCTAGGCTGGGTGCCGGAGAACCCTGGGAATTCTCTGCTGATGCCAGAGAGCCACAGGAATTCTTGGAGACCCAACCAGGGCTGAAGCTGTAAAGTTTTTTGACTCAGCTGCAGAAAATTCAGCCACAGGAAAGAACTTGAGGACTAGTCTGTGTGTACAACCAAAGAATCTCAAGACTAGCCAGTGCGTACAGCTCAAAACTTTAATGCATGGAGAAGGTACATGCTCGAAGATGAGTGCAGGCACACTCCAAAAGAGGAGAAGCAGTCTGAGGTGGGGATCCTCGCATTATCAGCACTTGTAGGGGCCCTTTCCCTCTGGCTATGCTAATAAGGGAATTGATGAACTGCACTTTTTCACTGGTTATTTTCAGCTTGCCAACCTGAGTGAGGGCAAAAAGAAACTTTTCGTTATAGGGTTTAGGGTCATATCCCTCTCTCTCCTTCGCTATGTAACCTGCCTTGATATGATCCATGTTTAACTTTTTGAGGAACCACCAAATTATTTTCCACAATGGCTGCACCATTTTACATTCCCACCAACAATATACTAGAATTTCTATGTCTCTTTCTCTCAGTACTTGTAATTTTTCTTTTTTTTTTTTTTTTTTGGTTTTTAATAATAGTTGTTCTAGTAAGTGTGAGTATCTCATTGTGCATTTGATTTGCATTTCCCTAATGCCTAAAGATGTTGAATATCCTTTCTTGTGCCTTTCTCTTCTTTGGAGAAATATCTATTCAAATCTTTTGCCCATTTTTAAATGGGATTGTCTTTTTATTGTTGTGTTGTAGTAGTTATTTTTATATTCTGGATATTAAACTCTTATCAGATATATGATTTCCAAATATTTTTTCCCATCCTGTTCATTGTCCCTTCACTTTCTTGTTACTGTCCTTTGATGCACAAAATTTTAAATTTTGATGAAATCCAATTTATCTATTTTTTCTTGTATGGCTCATGCTTTCATGTAAGGTATAAGAACTCATTGCCTAGTAGCAGGGCCTGAAAATATTTCCCTGTTTTCTTCTAAGAATTTTATAGTTTTGATTCTTATATTTAGGTTATTGATCCATTTTGAGTCAATTTTTGTATGTGCTGTGAGGTAGGTGTCCCCCTTCATTCTTCTGCATATGGGTATCAGTTTTCCCAGTACTCTTTGCTGAAGAGACTATTCTTTTCCTATTGAGTGGACTTGACACCTTGTTAAAAATCTATTAGTGGGCGGGCCATGGTGGCTCAGCAGGCAGGAATGCTTGCTTGCGATGCCAGGGGACCTGGGTTCGATTCCCGGGGCCTGCCCATGTAAAAAAAAAAAAAATCTATTGGCAAGGGCAGGCAATGGTGGCTCAGTGGCAGAGTTCTTGCCTGCCATGCCAGAGACCTGGCTTTGAGTCCCAGTGCCTGCCCATGTTAAAAAGAAAAACAAATCAATTGGCAAAAACTGTAAGGGTTTGTTTTTGAATTCTCAATTCTATTACATGGATCTGCATGTCTGTCTTCATGCCAGTTCCACACTATTTTGATAACTGTAGCTTTGAATCTCTTCCTCTTCAGTGACTTCTACCTAAAGCCTCTAAATGTGCTCAAGTCCCTTCCTTCTTAAAACAAACAAACTACTCCAAAAGAATCCTTCAGTCCCGTGGGACACCCACTTCTTGCCCCTATCCACGGCTCTTTCCTTCCTTGACAGGTTTCTTGAAGGACTGGACTGACTTCACTGTTTCTTCCCTGTCATCTCTTCTTCACTGTTTCCCCACTGTAGACTGACAGCTGCCCTTACTCCCACAGCACTAAAACAACTCCAGCAAAGTCCCTAATGTTGGCCAGTCCATAGCTCGTCTCAGTCCTTCTCTGCACGACCTCACTGCCTCAGTGGACTCTACTGGCATTCCCATCTGACATGCTCTCCCCCTGGGCTCTTATGCACCCCCACTTGCTGGATCAACCAGGCAAATAGTTTCCTCTCATTACATCCTATCACTTCTCCCTAGCCCTTTTCCTGGTTCTCCTGCCCATCCCTTATTTTTTGAAGGAAACTGGAAGCCAATGTGATATAATAGAGAGTATCAGATTTGGAGAAGGCAGATTTAACTCTGAACCACAGACAACTAACTCATTGTTCCTTCTTTCAATCATTCAACAACTAGTTATTGAGGGCCTACCATGTGTCAAGTATTGGTCTAAGTTCTGGAGACATGAGAGCAAGTCAGATGGTCAAGCTCACCTACTGGTAGGGGGAGATAAACATCAACCACATAATCACTCAAATCAATCTATAACTATCCAGAGTGATAACAATAATGAAAGAGAAATATCTGATCTCATCAGTACCTCTCTCAAGTACCACATTGTAGTGGTTTTTTAAATGGTCATAAATTCTTTGACACTACCTGTATTAAGAGTTGGGGTCAATGGTCTCTCTCCTTGAATATGAGCAGATTATATCTACTTTGCCCATTAGAGTATGGCAAAGTGACAATTTGTGGCTTTCAAAGCTAAGTCATAAAAGGCCATGTAGCTCCTGTCCTCACATTGGAACACTTGCTCTTGGAACTCTGAGCCACTATATACGAAGTTCAACTACCGTAAGGCTACCATGCTGGGCAGAAGCCAATGCCAGTGGAGAAGCCCTGTGAAGGCACTCCAGTTAGCAATCCCAGCTGATCTCAGCCTTTGAGTCATACCAGCCCAAGATCTCACATGATTGAAGAAACCTCCAGATGATTCCAGTCCCAGTCATTTGACTACAGCCATTTAAGTCTTCCTGACTCAAAGACTCAGACAAGCCACCCCCAGTCTGCCCTGTACAAATTCTTGATCCATACAATAGATAGGCAGAATATACATCTTTTGCCCAGTCCAATCTCCTAACTTGCAGACCTTATTCCTCTAGGTGTCTTTACCTGGGACACACATCTCTATGGACTCAAAATATCTAAAAAACCTTTGCCTCCTCATCCCAAATATGCATGTTCAGTATTCTCTATTATGATTCATAATACCACCATCCAAGTAGTAACCAAATTCAGATAACTGAGTTAAATTTCAACCTCTCCTTTTTCTCCAGTCTCTAAATCCTTTGACTTCTTCCAAATACCCTAATCTCTCTAAAACCATCCTCCCCCTCCAACCCTACAACTTCTCACTAACCTCACAAATACTTGCCAATCAGCAGATTATCCTGATTGTGTTTTTCTGCTTCCATATTCATACCAGCCACATTGCAATCATACCACTCTCCCCTTTCATACCATTCCCCTGCTTAAATTAAAAGTCGCTCATTCATTCCCTCGTTCATCGAGTATATATTGAGCACATACTATATATTCCAGGCATTATACTAGCTCCTGCTTACCACTCTGGCCTCATCTCCAAAACCCAAGGCGATCACTCCCTTTTCAGAGCTTACACTGTAGAAAGAGCTTTCACGGTTGTGTAATAGAATAAGATTTACATTCTTTAGGTTGGTGGACATCCCCTTTAATCACTGGCCCTAACCAGTGATTGATATTTGTCTCCCACAGCCCACATCTTTAGCCAGGCCAAGCTATCATCCAAACTATCATCAGACTTGCTTTTCCTCTGGTTGAAATGTTTCTGTCTCCTGTCTTCCTGGCAAACTTGAAAGATCCCAGAAGTCTTTCTGACAGTCTTGTCCTGGACCCTTTCTTTTGTGCCACATGAACCTCTTATAGTGTGAATCATAGTGCCTTGCAATGATTTGTTTATATGTCTGTCTCTCTCCTCCCTTGAAGCCAAGGACAATATTTTATTCCTTTTTATATCTTTGGCTTCTGGCATACTATAGACATTTAATAAATGTCTAAGTGTCAATAAAGGAGGTGGTAGAAGACCTCGATTCAATTGAGAGCAGAGTCTGCCTAGAAGCGTTGGCCCTCCCCACCTTACTCTACCCTGCACCAGACACTGTGTGTTCCCTTGCCCTACCCATCACGAAGGAATGTCAAATGAGTTAAGGGAGGCAAAAGTACTCAGAGAAAACAATATCATTTCCATAGCAAAATCTTCATCTTTCATATCCTTATGCCATTTGATTCTCATGCAAACCGGTGAGGTAGGCTCCTCGGTCGTTATTATCCCCTCATACAGCATCCATCGACTGAAGCTCAGGAGGGGCAAAGTAATTTGGCTTATGGTTTTCCCATTTTTTTCATGGGCAGAAGCAGACTTCAATTTGTTCTCTTTCCACTACCATATCAGGCTGCCTTGGACAGCTTTGAAAAGCATTAAGATATTAGACCTTTGGGGGTTATCATCATGATTCATGAATAGCAGCATGCATTTAGACTTCACCAGGAGAGCCTGTGGTTCCCACAAAGCAGCTGCACCAGGGGTCTGTAGGACCCTGCTCTCAAGGCCCCCAGGACTGTGGAGCTTCTGGGCCATCCAATCTCCAAGAAACACTCATGTGCTCACTTTGCCCCGAGGGAGGATCCAGGGAGAGGCACCGACCCCTGCGCTACTCTTGCCCTCTCCTTCCTTATATTTTTGCCAGAAGAGTGTCTCCTAAGGTTGGCCATTTCTCTCTTCTCAAAAACAGATTCTGGGGGACAGCTCAGGCCTACTGCTGGGCCTTAGGGTAACATCTTACCCAGGCAGCCCCTCCCTCCATTCCCTTTGGTCCTGCCACTCTTTGCCTGCCATGGGACCTCCTCTGTAAAGCTGCCATCACCTACTCTCATTCCCTGGAACTGTACTACCCACTCCACTGGCTGAAAAGGGAGCCAGCCTTCCCAGTGGCCCCCTCTTCTCTGCCTCTAGACATGGACACACAGGCCATTGGCCTTTCACAGGTTTTATTGTAGATCACTGCAGAGTAGTAGAGAGGAAAAGATAAAAATAACAAACACAGTGTGCTGGTTTGAAAGGATGCATGTACCCCAGAAAAACCATGTTTTAATCCTAATCCCATTTTGTAAAGACAGCCGTTTCTTCTAATCCCTATTCAGTACGGTGTGTTTGAAATTGCAATTAGATCATCTCCCTAGAGATGTGACTCAATCAAAAGTGGTTGTTCAACTGGATTAGGTGGAGATGTGTCTCCACCCATTCGGGTGGGTCTTGACTGGTTTACTAGAATCCTATAAAAGAGATAACATTTCGGAGAAAGCTGGCAATTCAGAGAGAGCAGAGAAGAACGACATAACCATGAGAAGCAGAAAGTCCATCAGCCAGCAACCTTTGGAGATGAAGAAGGAAAATGCCTCCTGGGGAGCTTAAGGAAACAGGAAGCCAGGAGAGGAAGCTAGCAGATGACCCCGTGTTCACCATGTATCCTTCCAGCCAAGAGAGAAACCCTGTGTTCGCCATGTACCTTCTCACTTGAGAGAGAAACCCTGAACTTCATCGGCCTTCTTAAATCAAGGTATCTTTCCCTGGATGCCTTAGATTGGCCATTTCCATAGACTTGCTTTAATTGGGACATTTTCATGGCCTAAAAACTGTTAACTTGCAATTTATTGAATTTCCCTTTTTAAAAGCCTTCCATTTCTGGTATATTGCATTCTGGCAGCTAGCAAACCACAACACATGGGGATATTTCAAAGCTTTAAAAAAAATTATGACATTCTTTCTGTTGGGTCCCTGATTTTCTTTCTGGGCTGAAAACTGCAACTCCCTACTTCAAATGCTGGTTTCATCCCTTAGACCAAGCCCCACAAACCTGCTTTTTTAATAAAGATAGCATGAGGCAGAACACCTTCTACCAATAAGGGCTGCTCTGAGAGCCACCTGTCTCTGGGGCCGTGTGATTTCTGCGGCTTCCAGATTGGATAACATTCCCCTCCCCTATGTCTCTGAAGTTCTCCAAACACCACCCGGACCCCCTATGATTACCTAGAGCAGGGGTACCTCACTTTGTTAGTGTAATGGACCCTGCAGTAGTTTGGTGAGGCCTATAGACCCTTTTCAGAATAAGTTTTAGTGCATAAAATAAAAATATATAATATTGGATCATAAAGGAAATCAATTCCTTTAAAATACAGTTGTCAAAAATATTCCAAAATTGTGTGATATAATTATACGCTTCTTTACTATTATATTAGATACCATGATCTAGTTTCAGATCTGATGACTATTGTAATTTTGAGGTGGTGATGAACATATATGATATTTCAAGATGTCTGAAAGGACTGTAATATGCTATGAAAATATCCATGATTTATTTTGGCAACGAGGTCACAGATGTTGCTAATACTAATCAAAAAAAATATTCAAGTCTGGTTAACGGGCACTCATCTGCTTCCACTTGTCTGGTGGGTGCCCTTGCTTATGCGAAATAAAACAAAGGCTGTCTCTGATTTAAAAAAAAAAGTTTGGTTAGCAGTTAGTGAAAATAAAGATATAATATTTTGCCCACATTCAAGTTAATGGATACCAGATGGAAAGCCCCTGTCCTAGATCTGTGCTTCTCAGAGTCCCCTGGGGCTCTGGTTAAAATGCAGATTCTGAGTCAGAAGGTCTGGGGCAGGCCTGAGGCTCTGCATTCTTAGCAGGGGCCCCAGTGGAGAAGGGCTGGTCCCAGCATGCAGCACCCAGAACCATTATTGGCAGCTGAGACGTGAGATGCTCCCGGCTCCCGAGCTGCAGCCAGGTGGGAGGGCGAGTTCAGGGCCTCAGCAAGACCCTCGGGAACCATCACCTCAGGCGTAATCCCGTGGTGACCAGGCAGTCCCAACAAATCTCCTAAAGAGAATGAAGACAACGCCTTGGCCAGTTCTCTTGACCAAGCTTCGGGGAGCCTGCCATCCCATTAATGTCCAGTCCAAGCCTGAACATAAGACTTTTCCTTTCATTTCCCATCGCCTCTTAGGTAAGGCTTGATTAAAGGCTCAGGAACAACTAAAGAAAAAACAAGTACACGCAATAAGATACAATCATCGAACATGACTTCCAAGACACCCTACCCACTCCGGGATGGGATTTAAAGATAGAAGATCTCGTGCCCTCGTTTGGGCTGCATTTTTAAAAGGGAAACCCCACAGGAGAGACAGCTGTGCTTATCAGTGCACTCCCCAGGGGAGTATGAATCTCAGACGCAGCGAGGATAAAGTCCCCTTAAAGACAGGTTTTGGAGGTCTGGGATTTTATTAAGGGAGATGGTGGGTCTCCCTAGTTCACTAGTCCTACCCGCCTTCCTGGTTCCTGGCCTCTTCAAAGCGGTGGACACCAACTTTGCATACCACCTTCCCGGAGCCTGCACCAAATGGGTGATTCCCTCTCTGCGTCGGCCTCGGCTTGCTTGCATCCTGAGTTCTGGTCTGGGAACTGTCTTTGTGCCCATCAATGGTCCTTTTATAACTATTCACCCTATTGGGTGAGACCCTCACTTTACCCACCCACAAGTTGTAGCCTTACCCCCCAATTGTGTTTGAATACAACTGTGGTACTTAGGTTCAGGTGTCAACTTGGCCAGGTGAAGGCACCTAGTTCTGTTGCTGCGGACATGAGCCAATGGTATGTGAGCTTCATCTGTTGCTGATTACATCTGCAGTCGGCTAGGAGACGTGTCTGCTGCAATTAGTGACGTTTGACTTAATTGGCTGGTGCTTAAATGAGAGAGGGCAATGTAGCACAGCCTAAGCAGCTCGGCATTCCTCATCTCAGCACTTGGAGCTCAGCCCAGGCCTTTGGAGATGCAGAAAGAAGTCACCCCAGGGAAAGTTGTTGGAACCCAGGGGCCTGGAGAGAAGACCAGCAGAGACCATCCTGTGCCTTCCATGTAAGAAAGAACCTCAGTGGAAAGTTAGCTGCCTTTCCTCTGAAGAATTAACAAAATAAATCCCCTTTTATTAAAAGCCAATCCGTTTCTGGTGTGTTGCATTCCGGCAGCTAGCAAACTAGTACAACCCATTACATTTAATAACTATGCAAGCGAACCGCACATGCAGTGCCAGGGGTCTAAACTGTACCAATATTGAATTTGCATTTATAAATCTACTTCTCTCTGGAGCAGTAATGAGGAACATGAGCTTTACAACCTCTCAGACCTGGGTTCCAATTACATCACATATCGGCTGTACGACCTTAAGGAATTTGATTCACCTCTCTAAGCCTCAGTGTACTAATCTGAAAAATGGGGATCATAAAAGCATCTACCTCTTTGGACTGTTGTGTCAAATAAATAAGGGGATACTTGCAATCAGTGCCCAGTTTGGGGCACAAGTTCCAGATGTCCTAATCTCATCTCCCATAGTAAAGTAGTTATTTCAGCATTTAAGAAAACGTTAAGGTGAGTGCCATGCTTGTCACATAGAAGGTGCTTGATAAATGTTTTTTTTTGGGGGGGTTGTTATGTTTTTATTAGAGAAGTTATAGGTTTATATTAAAATCATACAGACAATACAGGATTTCCATGTACCCCCCTCACACACAGTTTTCCCTACTATTAACACTGCATTAATATAGTAACTTTGTTACAATTGTTGAAACAATATTATCATAATCATTCTATAAAATATAGTCCATAATTCACATTAGAATTTACTGTGTTGTACAGTCCTATGTTTTTGTTGTATTAGAGAAGATGTAGATTTACAGGAAAATCATACAGAAAATAGAGTTACATTTACCCAGCCCATTATTAACATGGTACATTAGTGTGGTACCTTTGTTGCAACTGATGAGAGATATTATTATAATTGCACTATTAACTATAGTCCATAATTTACATTAGGCTTCACCATTTGTGTTGTATGGTTCAATGGCTATTTTTTGGAATTTTAATTCTAGTAACATATATACCACTATATATGGGTTAAAATTTCCCCTTTTAACCACATTCATATATATAATTTAGTGATGTTCATTACATTCGAGATTTCGTGGCGCCATAGCCACCAGCCATTACCAAACTATTCTGTCACCCTAAAAGAAACTCTGTACCAATTAAGCATTAACTCCCCAGTTCCTATACCCCATAGGACCCTGCTAACCTATATTCTAGTTTTTGATTCTCTGAAATTTGCATATTCTAATTATTTCATATCTGTGAGATAATACAATATTTTTCCTTTTGTGTCTGGTTTATTTTGCTCAACATATCTTCCTAAGTTTTTTTTTTAACTTTTTTTAATTGTATAATATAACATATATGATAAATACCTTTAAAAATATATAAATTTAATGAGATATTTTCATGCACCATAGAGTCTATCCAAAGTACACAACCAACGGCTTACAAAGTTGCACATTAATCACCATGATCATTTTTAGAACTTTTATATCACTCCAGAAAAAGAAATTAAAAGAAAAAAATCTATACATCTCAACCCCTTACCCCTCCCTCTCATTGACCACTATTATAGCAATCCACCCAATTTTTTTTTTTTTTTTACCCCTTATCCCTACCTATTGTTTATTTCTTTTTTGTCCTTAGAGAAATGGTTTTTGAACAAATGAGTTAAGCGTATTCCAAGACCCTTCCTGTCTGGGAAAGCGTCTCTTGAAGCTCATGATTGGTGGCAGTCAATGGACGATGGTGCAGCCCAGCCCAAAACATTATTGAAATACATCACTTTACAATCCCCCTTGATCCTTGCAACTTTGTGAGTAATAATTTACATCCCCATTTTAGGCCAAGGAACCTAGTTCATGGAGGTTTAAGTGACTTGCCCAAATAACACAACTAGCAAGCGGCTGAGCTAAGCCTGAAACAGAGGCCCAAGTATACCCTGAAGCAGCATAAAAAAAATCCTCTCTGAGATCAGGTGTCCTGACTTATGGTTGATTAAGGAGTCCAGGAACCTAGGGGGCTACAAAAGAACGTTCTCAGAACACAGAGGTTGTCATTTTCAAGAAAGTAAAACAGCTAATAATTAACAAATGGTGGATGCATTTAGCCATTTATAGGAGACACCCACTGTAAATGATGCTTTGAAAAATGTGTAATAAAGAGATTGGGAAATACCCAATTCAAAAAAAGTGGAGACAAAAAATGTAGCTAAAGAGAGCTGAAACGTCAGTTTTTCTATAGCTGACTGAAGGTAGAGTATGGTACCTGAAGGTCCTTTGTCTGCATAGAGTCCAGAAAGGGGGCAGTCAGATGAAACAAATAGTCAGTGTGTCCCCAGTTCCATCTGAGAAAGAGACACCCTGGCTCTGGAGAGAGACTCTGCTGTAGGGTAGGAATAGTTCATAATAATTTTCTAGGGCCTTGGCAAAATGTCCTTTTGCTCTGTACTTACTAAGCAATCGTCTGATTATTTGTTTTCTGGGTAAACGTGATACCAGAAAGGGGATATCTATTAGGAATTATCTCTACATTTTACACTCGTCTTGGATTCATCAGTCTCTTATGAATTTAGTAACTGTTAGTCAATTACTCTAACAGTTAGTCAATCACTCTTGAGCCATGTGCTCCAGTTTTACACTGACTTTAGGTTCACCAGTCTCTTATGAACTTTGCAATATGAATCAATGCCTCTTGAGCCTGAACAACTATGAGAATGCTTATATAAATCAAATGTCTGGAACTGCAAAGCAGAACTAAGATCATTTCCAAGTCTGTGGTAACACTGAAAGGTGCCTCCATCTTGGGAAGCCCCTACCCCAAGCTGTCCCTAATGGAATCCCTCCATTCTTCATCTTCTGGCCACGTGCCTGCAAGGTTCACAGGTCACTTCAGTGATGTCCTGCTGGGCACCCCAACCTGTAGGAGCCCAGAGCTTCCTCAGACAGGGCCAGGAGCTAAAGGGGGCAAAAAAAACAGAGGCGTATTTAAAGACCGCAATTTAACTCTTTAATGTTACTCGAGGACCCCCAGATAGAAGGAAAACAAAGAAAAGCCTAATCTTTTTTCCTACCCATAGCCAGATATCCAGAAGCTCTGCTCTTCTCCCTCAAAAGAGGAGAAAGCAATGAGGCAATAGGTGTAGCTAGAGTTTAGGGGACACTGGATGATTTATGAACACTGGAGGCTCTACTCTCTCTCTCCAAGGAAGAAGTCCTCACTGACAGACCAGGGTCCTTCAGCTCCATTCTGGGGACATTTTCCTTTTATCTCTTTCTCCCCTCTGGGATTCAGGGAGTGATTGAGATAATTTACCATTTAATGTGGGCAGATGGCTTAATTAAGCTGAATCAAAAGGCATTCACAGGGGCCCTGAGAGTGTGAATGTCTTGGGGGTAGGACTTGCCAGATGTGTCCTCACCCCCAACCCAGTCTCCAAGCATCTCTGGGATGCTGGGTGCCTGGCAGGTCGCCTGCCTGCAAGGGAAGCCAGGGTCCTCCTGCAGCTTCAACCGGACAAGCCAGGCAGGGCCCCCCACTCACGCGTCGGGAAATGTCTTTGGTTTGGCCGTCAGTCTCCAGATTTAGGAACAGTGGCAGCAGCAAAAGCCGGCATTGCTGGACCCTCCCAAGTCTGGCTGGGTTCTGAGCGCTCAGTTACCCAGGGGAGTGGAGCCAAGTCCCAGCTCTTGGGGAGTTCATAGTCTGGTAGAGATACCAACCCCCTGTGCCTTTACAAGCAGGACCTGGGCGATTCTAGTCCTTCCTCTAATTTTTTTTGCATGGGTAGGCACCCTTCCTCTAAGATCTAGATGGAAAGAGCAACTGGCTCAATAAGAGCAGCAGGGGAACTCAGCCTTCCAAACCCCATGCTGAATAAGAGCATGTGCTTGGGTGTGTGCCTATGGGAGGGGGGGGGAGGGATAGAGAAAGCACAGTTCCTCTAATTCCTTTTCCCTCTCCCCTGGACCCCCTTCCTGTCTTCCTTACTTTGTGGGGTCCCTTGCCCTAGGGCTGAGTTCTTTCCCATTTCTGTCTGAAGGGTGGGGAAAGAAGCTTCAAGTTCCGCCCAATCGGATCTGGAGTTCCACGGCCCTGGGAAGGGAACACGCCCCCGGGGGTGGTCCTGCATCATTTCCTGGGTGAAATCTACTTTCACAGCTCATTAACCTGTCCTTTCTGCAGTTGGCAAGTCCGGGGGAAGAAATCAACAACAAACCACCCTCCCCTCAAATTCACCACCTGCTAAGCACCTTAAAATGCTTGCTTTGGCCAACAGCCAGGGTTTCTAAACCCAATGGCAATGGCAACGGTTCTCGGTTTATTAGTTTCATCGCCAGTCCAGAAACCCCTTCACAACCCCCACGGAGAACTTGAGTCTGCCACCCCAGGAGGCTTAGGGCCTGTCCTCAGGCTTGCAGCAGTTTGCTTCAAGGAGGACTCCAAAGCAGGCTGAGCTGGATAAAGATCACCAGACAGCTCTGGGCTGAGAGTCTGACCCAGCAACTCAGGGGCCTATGCTGGGCCAGAAATTTCCATTTGGGTTAGTAGGGCAGTAGATTAGAGGATGTTAGGGAAGTGGACTGGGGGTGATAGAGTAGTGTGGCAGTTAGGTTCAGGTGTCAACTTGGCCAGGTGAAGGCACCTAGTTCTGTTGCTGTGGACATGAGCCAATGGTACATGAACCTCATCTGTAGCTGATTACATCTGCAGTCGGCTAGGAGGTGTGCCTGTTGTAATGAATGATGTTTGATTTAACTGGCTGGTGCTTAAAGGAGAGAGCTCAACGTAGCACAGCCCAAGCAGCTCAGCATACCTCATCTCAGTACTCACAGCTCAGCCCTGGCCTTTGGAGATGCAGAAAGAAATCACCCCAGGGAAAGTTGTTGGAGAAAAGGCCAGCAGAGATCACCCTGTGCCTTCCCACTTAAGAAAGAACCTCAGTTGAAAGTTAGCTGTCTTTCCTCTGAAGAACTATACTTAGCTAAATAAATCCCCTTTTACTGAAAGCTGGTCTGTTTCTGGTGTGTTGCATTCCGGCAGCTAGCAAACTAGAACAAGTAGTAAACCAGGGGATGGTGGACCAGTAAGCCAAGAGATGATGGGTAGAATTGCTACAGAAAATACAGGATGGTTAGTTAAATTTGAATTTCAGTGGATAATGAATGATTTCTTAGAATAAATATGTTCCAAATTGGGACATACTTATACTAAAAAATCACTTGAAATTATTTGAAATACAAAGTTAACTGGGCTATCCGATATTTTTATTTGCTAAATCAAGCAACACTAATGGTGGGAGAGATAAGGAAAGGATGGTGGGGCAGTACCCAGGGGTAATAGGACCAGAACTGCACCCAACTCCCTGGGGATCCCCAGAGTCGCGCACTGAGGCTGTTTTTCCTATCAGGCAAACTCCATGGGAGTTTTTCCTGCCTCCCCTAAGGAATCAGGTCCTCAGCTGCTTCCCTGTCACTCCTTCCTTGGGGCTTCTCTCTCCTCAATCTTGGCAGAGAGATGGGATGCCATCTGCCCCGACTCTGGAGCCGTCAAACACAAACACTCAGACTCCTTCTGTTTGAAGGGTGTTGGAACAGCAGCTTTGGCGGCTTGGGTGTGACTCTGTGCTCAGTTGCCCCTTTGCTGTGTGCATCTGAGCATGTAATTAACCAATCCGAGTCTTGGCTTCGGAGAAATGGGGTGAAGGGAACCAATCTACTGTGATCATCTAGTGGGTTAATATTTATAAAGCTGTTACAACAGAGCACTCAAACAGCAGTTTAAAAAATTCCTATTGCCCTCCGTACCAGTGTGAAAAGTTTTATGTATACTAGAAAAGCCATGTTTTAATCTTAATCAACCTTGTGGGAGCAATGGTTTCTTCTAATCCCTACTCAGTACTGCATGTTGGCAACTTTAATTAGCTTATCTCCACAGAGATGTGACTCAATCAAATGTGGGTATTAAACTTGATTAGGTGGAGATGTGTCTCCACCCATTCCAGGTGGGTCTTGATTGGTTTTACTGGAATCCATTACAAGAAGAAGCACTTTGGAAAAAACTAGAGAACAAGTGAGAAAGCTACGAGATTCTGAGAGGGCAGAGAATGCTGCAGAACCACAAAGCACAGAGTCCACCAGCCAGCGACCTTTGGAGATGAGGAAGGAAAATGCCTCCCGGGGAGCTGGAAAGGAAGCTAGCAGATGACACCGTGCTCACCATGTGCCCTCCCAGATGAGAGAGAAGCCCTGACGGCATTTGCCACGGGCCCTTCCACTTGAAAGAGAAACCCTGAACTTCCTTGGCCTTCTTGAATCAAAGTATCTTTCCCTAGATGCCTTAGATTGGATATTTCTATAGATTTGCTTTAATTGGGACATTTTCATGGCCTTAGAAATGTAAACTTGTAATTTATTAAATTCCCCTTTTGAAAAAGACATTCCATTTCTGGTATATTGCATTCCAGCAGCTAGCAAACTAGAACACCCTTTATATAGCCCAGGGAACCAGGAAATGGACAATAGGAAATAAATGCAAGACTGTAACACAAATACCAGCCTTTTTCAAAGCTCTCATTCACAGCCATTATCCTTGTTTTAGGCATAATGGAAATCACGTCTGCATTCCCCTTTCATATCTAAGAGTAGAGCTCACTAAGTCTTCTTTCCTCTTTCGGACATCCCCTTTCCTAGGACCACTCTATCCAACATTTGGGCTGGGAGGGAAGGAATGAGTTACAGTCCATTCACTCCCTGGAGCCAAGTATGGGCGGTGTGCATCTCGGGAAAACCACAAGCTGGGAGGCTATTAATTTGTTCAGCAATTTTTTATTGAGCCTCTACTTTGTATACTGGGGATAGACAAGTCAGTGAAACAGACCTCGTTGTTGCCCTCACAGAACTTACAATCTAGTTGAGGGTTTTGTCTCATTGTGTCTCTTAACCCCTGCCATCTTCCTTTGAATGGTTCTGAGACTAGGCTGGCAAATGGGTTTAAATTAGTGCCTGCTCTGATCAACTGGGAGTGTCTAATTGGAGTGCTGAGTTTAGCTATGCTCAAGTTCAATGGGAAAAAGTTCTGTGATTGATTAGTTCCCCATGGGTGCAAGTGGGAGAAGCAGTACCACATGTGCCACTAATATGTATAGTATTTCTTGCATTCTAAGCCCTTGGTGAAAAGCTCACAGCTTGAGTGCTTACATCCTCTTTAGGACTGTGAATCCAAGTCTCCAGCGGGGAGTGAAGGACTTGTGTCCTCAGCTGAGAGGACAGAACTGGCAGACCCGAGTCCCAAAGGAGGAAAGAAATGGACATGAGTCAGTGATGTCAGCTTGCAGCTAGGAACCTGCCAGGCATGGTGGACAGACAGGAGCGGAGTTACTCAGATCACGAGAGAACCCTGGCAGTGAGAACAGCCCAGTGACGAGTGATAACCTAGCAGGCGAGTGGAGTGCTGCCATCCTCAGCTGTCCTGTTCCCACTCCCATCAAGCTTCTCAAACCAGGAATGCCTTCTTTGCTGATGGATGTTCTGCTGATCCTGGGGTGACAGATAAGGTGGCAGCAGATGGCCCTGGTTCTGCTTGACTTGGAAGTGAGCTGTCCCAGGACATAAGGACAGGAGCAGGACACTCTCCTGGGGGTTGATACAAGTGCCCTGGGCATTGCCAATGAAACTCAGAGTGTCTCAATTAATACACTCTCATGTGAGTTCTGAATGCTCATGCAAAAGGACAGATATTCGCGTCGCCTAAAGGCAACTTAGAGATCATCTACCCCAAGCTTTCTTGACCGTGGCACTACTGATATTTTAAACCAAATAATGTTTTGTTGTGGGATACTGTCCTGTGCATTGTAGGATGTTCGGCAGCATCCTTGACCTCTACCTATGAGAGGCCAGCAGCACCACTCACGCTCCCCCATTGTGACAACCAAAAATATTTCCAAACTATGGCAGATATTCCCTGGGAAACAAAACCACTCCCCAGATGAAAACCACTGACTCAAAGCATCTCAATTCATGGATAAGGAAATTGACGCCCAGAGAGGTGACCTGCCCAAGGAAGCTTTGGTTTGTTCTTTCATGATCATTCCTGGAGAAATTTTTCCATAATACCCCACATACAAAGAAAGACTCTTGTAAATATGTACCAAGGGTGATCGTATAACTTATAGTTCAACTACATAACAGCTTTTGGGTAGGTTACATTTAATAAGAGATGGGCTCTGTTCCCATATCCTCTCCTGGAGGTGCTGGGTTGGGGACTTTCAATGAGGTAGCTTCCCATTCAGACCCTCCTGGAGCCTGGGTCAGAGCGAAATGTATCAGGCTGTAGACGTGGAAAACACTGTCCCTCAGCTCCCACGGCAGCCCTGCCCACTTTCCAGGTCTTGATACTGAAAGGGAACAAGGCACCTAGGTTTCATCAGGAAGGAAAGAACAAGAAGATTCCTAGAAGATGGATTATTTTAGGAGCCAAGGAGGTAATTGAATAATAAGTGTGGTGGGTTGTCCATTTCACCAATAAATCTTGTTTTCCTTCTCTTAAAGAAAAGAACCTCCCCCTGTTAATTTGCAAGAGCCCAGAGTTGCCCACAACAGTAAAAGTAGCACAGGGAATAGCATTACATTCTATTATCTTCCTAATGGAGGCATCGAGACCTGCTATGCCATTTCACATTTCCAGCTAAAAGCAGCAATTTCAAAGGCATTTTGCTGGCTCTGAACATTTTTAAGGATGTGTGTTCTTTCTCGACTTCATGTACAATATCTCTCCTATCAAATGAGTCCAAGACCCTGTGATTATGAAATTGTGAAAGGAAATGGCTAAATTTAGATTTTGGCAGGGTGTGTGCCAAAAGCAGAGGCTTCAGGGGAAACGGACAGCTTACAAGCCCTTTGCTACTTAGTAAAATTCAAATCTCCAACTAATTAAAACTGTGTGGAACACATTGGTAAATACGTGTGAGCTAGGTTCCCAGCACTTTTGAGAAATTTGGGGGAGAACTGTCTGTTATCAACTCAGTTTTGCAATTTTCCCTCTGACATTCCATGTTGGTCAGTTTTTGTGTGTTTTTTGGCATGGTGACATGAGTTCAGTGGCTGAAGCTGTTAGGACACCTGTTTTATGATGTGTTGAACACAAAATGTTCTTTTCTTTGTGCCTAAAGATGATGCCCTAGCATTTAGATGCACTAGACGGCTAACTCACATAGACTACCCAACTAAGAGATTAACAGTAACTCAGAAATTGTCATAGGAAATGTAACTCTAAAATAGCCTGGAATCAGAAGATGCTTAATTGGTCCTGAGGCAGATTTGGGGTACCAGAGGTTTGTTGTAAGCTTTCTAAAAAAATTTTTTTGCATTACCATTTTGTGTCAATTTAAAGTTATTATGTACCCCAGAAAAGCCAGGTCCTTTAATCCTCATTGAATATTGCTGGCTGCAATCTTTTTTTATTATTTCCATAGAGCTATAACCCACCCAATTGTGGGTGTTAACCTTTGATTAGATGGTTTTCATGGAGATGTGTCTCTACCTATGCAAGGTGGGGTTGCTAACTGGAGCCCTTTAAGAGGGAACCCTTTTGGAAAAAGCTTTAGTGCCACCAGAACCAAGACAGTAACCAAAACCAACAGAATCCATACAGCCAGAGGCCTTTGAGGAGGAAGAAGGAAAACGCCCCCAGGGAAGCGTCATGAAACAAGAAGCTGGGAGAGAAAGCTAGCAGTCTTCCCCATGTGCCCTCACAGCTGAGAGAGAAACCCCAAACTTCATTGGCCTTTCTTGAGTGAAGGTAACTTCTTGTTGGTGCCTTAATTTGGACATTTTCACAACCTTAGAACTATAAACTTGCAATTTAATAAATTTCCCCTTTTAAAAGTCATTCCATTTCTGGTATATTGCATCCTGGCAGCATTAACAAACTAAAACATATATATACAAAACACAAGATTTTCCACTTTAGCCACTCTCACGCATTCAATTCAGTGATATAAATTACATTCATAGCATTGTGCTGCCATCACCACCATCCATTATCGAAATTTTGAAACTCTGCACCCATTACCGGATTACCAGGGGCTGCACTCCCCATTCCAGCCCCCACCTCCAGCCCCTGGTAATCTGTCACCTATTTCTTGTCTCTATGAATTTGCTTATTCTAGGTATTTCATATAAGTGAAATCATACAATACTTATCCTTTTGTGTTTGGCTTACTTTACTCAATATGATGTCTCTAAGTTTCATCTGTGTTGTACCAGGATTTCATTCCTTTTTGTGGCTGAGTAATATTCCATTGTATGAATATACCACATTTTGTTTATCCATTCATCTGTTGATGGGCATCTGGGTTGCTTCCACCGTTTGACCATTGTGAATAATGCTGCTATGCATGTTGGTATCCAAATATCTGCTCAAGTCTCTGTTTTCAACTCTTTGGGGTATATGCCTAAGAGTGGGATTGCAGGGTCATATGGTAATTCTATATCTACCTTTTTGAGAAACCACCAAACTGTTTTCCACAGCAGCTGCACCACTTTACATTCCCACCAACAATATACCAGGGTTCCAATTTTTCTTCATCTTGGCCAATGGTTGTTATTTTCCTTCCTCCTCCTCCTCTTCTTCTTTTCTATGCTGTATGATGGGGGTCACATTTCATTTTTTTTCCATGTGATATCCCATTATTGCAGCACCATTTGTTGAATTTTTTTTTTTGAGGGGGTGGGCAGGAAGTACACAGGCCAGGAATCGAACCTGGTCTCCCACATGGCAGGCAAGGATTCTACCACTGAGCTACCCTTGCACCCATTTCTTCTTTTTTTAATAGTAGCCTTCCTACTGGATGTGAAAGCATCTTTCACTGGGGTTTATATTTGCATTTTCATAATGGCTATTGATGTTGACCACCTTCTCACATACTTATCAGCCATTTGTAACTCTCCATTGGAGAAATGTCTATTCAAGTCCTTTGTCTGTTTTTTTTTTTTATATTCTTGAGTTTTTTAAAAAATTTATTTATTAATTTAAAAAATTAACAACAAACGAACATAAACATTGACATATGATCATTCCGTTCTACATATATAATCAGTAATTCACAATATCATCACATAGTTGCATATTCATCATTTCTTAGAACATCTGCATCAATTCAGGAAAAGAAATAAAAAGACAACAGAAAAAGAAATAAAACGAAAACAGACCAAAAAAAAAGATAATACATACCATACCCCTTACCCCTAGTTTTCATTGATCACTAACATTTCAAACTAAATTTATTTTAACATTTGTTCCCCCTATTATTTATTTTTATTTCATATGTTGTACTCATCTGTTGACAAGGTAGATAAAAGGAGCATCAAACACAAGGTTTTCACAATCACACAGTCACATTGTGAAAGCTATATCATTATTCAATCATCATCAAGAAACATGGCTACTGGAACACAGCTCTACATTTTCAGGCAGTTCCCTCCAGCCTCTCCATTACATTTTGAATAACAAGGTGATATCTACTTAATGCCTAAGAATAACCTCCAGGATAACCTCTCGACTCTGTTTGGAATCTCTCAGCCATTGACACTTTGTCTTATTTCACTCTTCCCCCTTTTTGTGGAGAAGGTTTTCTCAATCCCTTGATGCCAAGTCTCAGCTCATTCTAGGATTTCTGTCCCACGTTGCCAGGAATGTCCACACCCCTGGGAGTCATGTCCCACGTAGACAGGGGGAGGGTGGTAAGTTTGCTGGTTGTGTTGGCTGGAAAGAGAGGCCACATCTGAGCAACAAAAGAGGCTCTCTTGGGGGTGCCTTTGTCTGTTTTTGAGATGGGTTGTCTTTTTGTCATTAGTTATTGTGCCCTGGGGGCCAGGTACCTCAATCTCCATTCTATAGAAAAATTCCTGCCATAGAATCTAGGTACCCATGGGACTGATCAGGGCTCCCTCTCTTTCTGTAAAATCTAAGGATGCTGGTGTTCATTGGCTCCCTTTTGCCTAGACATCATAAAGACTATCCCATTTCTACTAATCTATTCTTCATTTATACAGGTTAATAGGTTTTTTGACCAGGAGGGAGAAGAGACCAAAACTTGGCCAAAGGAGCTTTATTGCAAGGCTATGCTCACATGGGCTGAAACCTAAGGTGGTGACAACCCCGAGTAGGGGAAAGGGTACAGGTTATATAAGATGGTTGACAGGAGATAGGGAAAGGGAGGAGGTGGATTTTCATTGTCTTGTTTGGACATGAGAAACTGGCACATTCTCATTGGTTGGTTTAGAAGCAGAGGGCTAAACTGGGAGTTGGTAGCTTCTCACTGGTGGGGTTTAAAGTTTAAAGGCCGCCATAGTCACGCAAGGTTGCAACTGCCAGAAGGTGGATGTTGGGTAAGGTGAGCTTATCTCAAGATTACAGCTGCCTAGGGCAAGAGGGCTTGGGCTGGGGTGGGCTCGGTGGGTTTCCTGGAAATCATGAGTGGGAGAAGCATCTCAGAACATTTGCTAAGGGTTGGTCACATCATGGGGGAAGGGGTTCTACCCAACCAGGCCACAAAGCCCACATTTAGTTCTTAATGACATTTCATTCCTAAGGACACACTCTAGCTAGCTTCCTGGATTGGTCATGGTAGTGTCTCAGGTTCTCTCCACAATTTGTGCAGACTTTCATGTTTGGATGACTCCCTTGGAAAACTCAGAACATTCAGTGAGCTTTGGGACTTGGTTTTACTACCACCTTTGCTCCTAGATGAGTGGTCTTATCTGTAAATTTCAGGGCCACCTCCCTACAGAAACCATTCATCCACACCCACAGGGCATATGCTTCGAGTTTCTTCCCCAACATGGATTTGAGTGGTTCTACCCACATTCCTCATCCCCTTCCAGATCTCCTCTTGTGACCTCAGGACATATATTTCCAAGATTTGCTGGTCAGGGTCAAGGTTTTTATCAGCAGATATGGAGGAGCAACTCATAGACTAAACCCTCTAATTAATCCTCCAGTCATTTACTGAGCACCAGGCCTAGCATCAGTCTCAGTAGAGAGACAGAGAGATGATAACTCACGGTCCCTGTTCTTTCTGGACTCTTCATCTCATAGAAGAGACCAACACAGAGAAAAATAACTCTCACAGAGGGCAGACCACAAGAAAGACTTAGTGCAATGCCAACAAAGTATTTCAGTGTTTGTTTTCCTTACTAAACTGTTTCCCCAGCACCAAGAACAGGTTGAGGACCATATTTGGTGCCAATAAATGTTTATGGAATGAATGAAAGAATCATTTAAGGAAACTAAACTCTCACATACACAGAGCTTCCTCTCTAGGGACCAAGCCAAGTCAATGAAAGATACATTCTAGCTCTAACTAGATGGACTCTTTTGGCTCCTGAGCTCATTTTCCCCAGGAAACTTTAAATGCAGTTACAGAGGTGAAGATTTCTTCCTTCCTCTCCTCACTCAGCTTCTTAATGGTCTTGCATTCTGCCAAGGCCAGTTGTCATGGGCATTGCAGAAACTTAGACAGACACCATGTCCAACTCCAGAGCCATCCCTTGGAGATTTGGGGGTGAACATTTTTTATAATACATGAAATCAGATTATGTGAAGATAACAGTGTTTTACGATGCGTTTATTGGATACAAAGAACAGAAATATACTTACTCAAGTCAAAATAAAGGAGGTAGTCATTGTAAAGTTTAAAGAGCAACTCATGAAAATAAAGTGTAATCAGTCTCTTGGAAATTGAATCTGGGAAGTCTGAACTGTTAGGGTCCCAGGTAGCCACTCTCATTGATTGTCTTTCTCTGGGTCCTCCATGGTGTCTCATCTCTTATGCCATTTTCCTCTCTGCAGACAGTATTGTCAGTTTACTCAAGAGTCTTTTCTGCCTCCTGTTAACCTCAGCCTGAGCACAGCTTTGGCTTATGGATGAAACTCCCAACTCTCCATAACCTTTGAGCTCTGATTGAATCTGGCTGTTTAGCAATTACATCACGTTCTCGAGAGGGTGCATCCGGTTGTTTGCTGACCAGCCAATGGTGTATTCAACATTGAGACAAGATCTGATCCTGATTCAGTCAACTGTATTGGGGGATCACATGGAACAAATATGGCGGTCTGAGCCTGTCCCTGCAGTGGCGCTTATGGACCAAGGCAGATCCCGGAGAGGAACCGCATGGGTTACGTACCCCAGAACAGAACCACTATGCTATATCCTCAAAGGTCCACAACGTTAGGGAAAACTGTGGCAGGAAGAGGGGATCTGAACTGGTCTTTGTGTTGATAATTTAGAGGAAAATAGGGCAATGATGAACTGATTGTGCAGAATAAGTTCAGATCATTCTTAGCCTTTTACGTGTAAGCAAAGCCTCCTCCTCCACCTCCAGCTGCCTCCCTCAATCGCTGCACAACTCCTAGCTGTGGGGGAGATTCCCAAAGCATGTGGCCTGGGCAGTCTCTTCCCTCACCCCAACTCCCTACTGCTCTACCCTATGCTAGAAACAGAAACATGGTTGTCTGTTTCCTGGCAAAACCTGGCCTAAGTATTTCAGGAGCAGCTATCCCACTTTCTGTAAGAAATGTGTCCATTTGTTCCACGCTTTCAAACCTTTCAAACTTAAATCCCTATAGTAAAGCAGCAACACAAGTCCAGGAATTTTGGATAGCAGTAAACCAGTCCAAACAGATCTGGGCTCAGACTAGTTTTTCTCCCTGTTTTTAACTTTTTGCTCTTTAAGTGACGCTTTCCAGGCTAGATTTTCCTGATTAGCTGCCAAAATTCTGGATTCAAAACTACCCTCCAAAGAATCCAAAGAGTCCAGAAACTTATGTTACCATTTTGTCTCTGCTCCTAACTGTGTGACCATGGGCAAGTCCCTTCCCATCTTGGGTTTCAGACTCCTTACCTGTAGAAAAAGGAATTTGGAGCAGATGATCTCGAAGTTTCTTTTCGTCTTTGACCATGTCTTACCCAGACTTTCCCAAGACCACACAGTCAGCAACCAGCCAGCCTCACCTCGGTGGGAATACAAACTCACGACAGTCCTATATCTGATTGTTTACCTTCTCTTTTCTTTTAGCTCAATTTCTCTGGGACCTGGGTGGTGCTTGCCAGCCTTGCACAAGGGGAGCTCTTTATTCTGGAGAGAGTCCATTTATTACTTCGCATTTTTCTCCCCTGCCTATTTCTCTGCAGTCTCCAGGATCCCTCCACTTGCCCCAACCCCTCCTGAAAAGATCCTTCAAGAGAGTTCCACTGGGCACCCCTGTGTCTAAATCTACATGTGGCTAACTTTCCACACCAACATACTTCCCCATTGTCCCCGGAAAGTGTGACTCTCAGCTGAGGCCACCACAGAGCCAGTTCTCAGGGGATGAAAGCTGACCTGTGGCTGAGCCAGGCTTCCTGCGGTCAGGTGCTCAGGATGCTGGGTGGCTGCTGACCTCTGATGCTGTGTGGTGGAATCGGCAGGTATCAATCACTTCCAGCCTCGCAGCCTTGTTTCCTCATCCTGGGCCCTCTCCCAGCTGTTCCACTCTTGAGGTTCATTTGCTCATCCTCCTGGCTTGTGTTCACACCTTCCAATGAACAGCTTATCTCTGCTGTGGGAAGGACTGCAGTGAATGCGGATTCTGGGTCAGAGGCTGTTGGGCTGTTTCCCTCTCAGTCTGCCCTGAGATTATCAGGATATTCTCACGGAGCTTTTGGACCTGGTTTGAACCCTTCTGCTCTTCCTAACAGTTCCTTCTCTTAGTCCCTCATCCTTACATCTCTGCAGTATCTTTTCCCTTGGGGATCCTCTGGCTAGAGCCTGAGACTGGAAGGGAAGGCCTTCTCTGTACTCAATTTATTCCCAAAGGAATGGGGCAAATGCAGCAGGCAGCAACTAAGAGGGACAGGGAAGAGAAGCCAAAGGCAGCATAACTTCAAGAAGGGATGAAGGCAGAAGTAGACCAGATACTATCCCATAGCTTGGGGGGAGTTGGTTGATCACAGTGTTTTTCCTGGTGAAATGAACAGAGGAGCAATAACTGTCCTCTAGAAACTTCCACATAACCTGAAAGAGAGCATTTGTTCATTCATTCATTCATTCATTCATATATATGATAAAGATTTATTGAGCTCCTACTCTGGCATACTCTGTGCAGGCAATTTAAAAATAAATAAATCTCATTTCTTGCCTTTTAGATCTGCTGCTTGAGGGAAAGGAACATAGACATAGAGATTTAAAATCCTGTATGCCAGCCTTTAGCAGGGGTCAGGGGGAGGGAGGGGCAATCCTGAGCCGCAGTGGATGGGAGTTTGGCAGTTTCTTAAACTTTAAATATATACCTACCTCGCAACTAAGAAATCCCATTCCTAGGTAATTACCCAAGAGAAATGAAAACATATGTCCACACAAAACCCTCTATGCAAATGTTTATAGCCGCTTTATTCCTAATTGCCCCAAACCAGAAACAACCCAAATGTCCTTCCATCCGTGAGTGGTTAAACGAGCCGTGATCATCCATACTTTGGAATACCACCTAGCAGTAAAACGAATGGACTGCCAGTACACAGAACAGGGAGGATTATCAAAAGGATCATTCTGAGTGAAAGAAGCCAGATTCCACGGCCCACTCCTGTGACAGGGGAGGGGCGGGCGAGAGGGGAGATGGGCCGTGGGAAACCTCAACGCAGATTGGTGGTTGCCAGAGGCTGGGGGTGAGGGGACAGGGTGACTACAAAGGCATATGAGAGGACTTTTGAGGGTGATAGAACTGTTGTGTATTTTGACTGTGGAGTTATTTACACGACTGAATGTGTTTTGTGTCAAAGCCCACTGAGCTGTACGCTAAGAAGGGTGTATTTTCCTATGTACAGATTATATCTCAATAAACATGTGTGCTGGTTTGAAAGGAAGTATGCCCCCTAAGAAAAGCCATGTTTTAATATAAATCCCATTTCATAAAGGTAGAATAATCTCTACTCAATGCTGTATTTTTGAAACTAATGAGATCATCTCCCTGGTTGATGTGATTTAGTTAAGAATGGTTGTTAAACTGGATTAGGGGATGACATGTTTCCACCCATTTGAGTGGGTCTTGATTAGTTTCTGAAGTCCTATAAAAGAGGAAACATTTTGGAGAATGAGAGATTCAGAGAGAGTGACACTACAAAGCAGAGAGTCCACGAGCCAGCGACCTTTGGAGATGAAGAAGGAAAATCCGGGGAGCTTCATGAAACAGGAAACCAGGAGAGAAAACTAGTAGATGATGCCATGTTCGCCATGTGCCTTTCCAGCCGACAGAGAAGCCCTGACTGTGTTCGCTATGTGCCTTCTCACTTGAGAGAGAAACCCTGAACTTCATCGACCTTCTTGAACCAAGGTATCTTTCCCCAGATGCCTTTGATTGGACATTTCTATAGACTTGTTTTAATTGGGACATTTTCTCGGCCTTAGAACTGTAAACTAGCAACTCATTAAATTCCCCCTTTTAAAAGCCATTCCGTTTCTGGTATATTGCATTCCAGCAGCTAGCAAACTAGAACAACATGCCTGAAAATAAATGCCACGTGATGTAAACACTGTGCTATAGGAAGGCCGAGTGGGCATTTGCTTCCTCAGTAGGGGGCTCTGTCTGGGAGTGAGGAAGTGGGGTAAAGAGATTTAAAATGGTGACTGAATTTAGACAGAACAGAAAAAGGTGATGGCTAAGCCTATGGCCCAATCCTAAGAGAGGCTGAAATGAAGTCCCACTGGCCAGGGGAGGAAGCGGAAGTGATTCTGAATGCATTCAGGAGTGTGTTTGCTGGGGTGGGGAGGAGTGGGGGGGATGGGAGCCGGGGGGTAGGGAGTGGTGCTGTCCAGAATGAACAGCTTCTGGGTGATGTGAAGGGGGCAGGGGTTAAGGACAGGCTTTGGTTCAGCTGAACGGTGGATGTGAGCACAGCGTCGAGCCAGGAACGTACCTAGGAGCTTCGGCGCTTACCAGTTTGCTTCAAAGAAAGCCTCTGGATAGCAACTGCAGTATAAAAAGCAAAGATGCAAACACAGGGTTCTTTTGAGTCAGAGTGGCGTGAAGATGCTAGCCCTGAAGCAGCCCGAAGTCCTGATGTGGGGTGCAGCGGCAGACTCCCTGGACCCCAATTGCTCCCAGTTGCCCCTTCATCTCCCAGAAAGCCCACCCCACAGAGGCATCTGAGCCACCTGCAGGCAGTCAAACAAACGACGAATAGCAAGCAGCCCTTTCCCCAGGGGCCCGGCCTGTGAGGCTTGCTGGCTGCTTGCTAAATGCAACCTGCCAAGAGACCTCTGGGGCTGCTGCCGTTTGTTTTGCTGCAGGCCCCTTGGCAGATGATGTTTGTTCAGCCTGCCCAGCCAGCCAAGGGGAAAAAGCAGGGTGCCCCAGGAGATGGTGAGGGGACCTTGGAAGGAACACCCCATGACAAATGGTGCATTAAGACCCGGGGTCCTCAGTGGCCAAGGAAGCAGATGACCTCAGGGGTCTCCTGGTCTCAGGTCCTTTGGGGGTGCAAATGACAAGAACATGAGGGGAAGAAATGGGGCCCTCCACCAAGAGCAAATTTTCACAAAGGAACAATCGGGCCCAGGAATAACAACCACAGACATGGCAGTTGTTAAGAGCAGAGGCAGGAGCCAGGTTTCCTGGGTTCAAATCCTAACCCTGCCACTTATGGGGTCTGGGCCCTTAGGTAAGACGTTTAACTTTGCTGTGTCTTGATAGTAATAGTTCCCACTTTCCAGGATTGCTGGGGTGACTAACAGAGTTATCTATCCCAAGTGAAATACTTGGAACAAACCTGGCAGATAGCATGGATTCAATAAGGCTTACCAATGATGAATGGTTGTGTTTATGGAGGGTCTCCAAAGAGTTCTAAACACCTTCCAGAAATTCTTGTCACTCTCCCTGAGGAAAATTGTGCCCTGGGACTTCAGTACACCACTTTCAACAATGGATAGAACAGCTAGACAGAAGATCGATAAAGAAATAAAAGTCTTGAACAATACCATAAACCGACTAAACCTAACAGACATACACTGCACACTTCATCCGACAACAGCAGATAGTATACTTCTCTCAAGTGCACACAGATCATTCTCAAGGATAGACCACTTGTTAGGTCACAAAACAAGCCTCAATAAATTGAAAAAGATTGAGATCATGCAAAATACCTTCTCCAACCACAATGCAGTGAAGCTAGAAATCAGTAACAGGGACTACAGTCAAAGCCACTGTGCTGGTTTGAAAGGAAGTATACCCCCTAGAAAAGCCATGTTTTATCAAAGTCCCATTTCATAAAGGTAGAATAATTCCTGTTCAGTACTGTATGTTTGAAACTGTAATCAGATCATCTCCCTGGATGATGTGATTTAGTCAAGAGTGGTTGTTAAACTGGATTAGGTGACGACATGTCTCCACCCATTTGGGTGGGTCTTGATTGTTTTATTGGAGTCCAATTTAAGAGGAAACGTTTTGGAGAATGAGAAATTCAGAGAGAGCAGAGCAGAATGACATAGCCACGAGAAGCAGAGTCCACCAGCCAGCGACCTTTGGAGATGAAGAAGGGAAATGCCTCCCGGGGAGCTTCATGAAACAGGAAGCCAGGAGAAGAAGCTGGCAGATGACGCCGTGTTCGCCATGTGCCCTTCCAGATGAGAGAGGAACCCTGACCATGTTCACCATGTGCCTTTCCAGATGAGAGAGAAACTCTGACTGAGTTTACCGTGTGCTCTTCCACTTGAGAGAGAAACCGTGAACTTCATCAGCCTTCTTGAACCAAGGTATCTTTCCCTGAGTGCCTTAGATTGGACATTTCCATAGATTTGTTTTCATTGGACATTTTCTCGGCCTTAGAACTGTAAACTAGCAACTCATTAAATTCCTCCTTTTAAAAGCCATTCCATTTCTGGTATATTGCATTCTGGCAGCAAACTAGAACAGCCACCCTCTATTAATTGTGCAACCCAGCTCGCTGAGCACCATAGCCCTTCCCTTCCCTTCCCCACCCAGCCCTCCCATGTGCAGTTTCTGCCCTGCAGCAATGAACACTTCAAGTTCTGCTCAGTTCAACTGAGACTCTGCAGCTAATCGAGGCAGCAGTGTGGGGGATCTGGACACAGAACCAGGATTTGCCACTTTCTGGTCTGCCACTTTCCTCAGTCTGCCACTTTCCGGCTCACTATTTCTTCCCCCATTCCCCATGGGGAACACGGAAATTGCACCTAAGTGTTTCCAGCATGCCTGTATCTAGTAGGTGCTCAGCAATGCAACTCCTGTCCTTGCCCCAAGCCTCTAGAGCCAGTACCAACTTGGCACCGAGCTAGTACCCCTGCACAAGCAGCCCTGTCTATTTATTTAGGAGGAGAGGGGTGAGTGCTGGGTTGGACCCAACCTGTCCTGCCAGCCTCCAAGGGCCTCTCTCCTGGCTCTGAGTTCCTATATGGTGCCCCAGAAGAGACTCTAGTGCTAGAGGGAAGATGGGGTCTACTTGGAGCTCATCCTCCAAGCCAACGAGGGCTCACATTTTTACATAAGCGCTATTATCATCCCAGAAACCCAAGCAGCCAGAATAGTGCCGGCTGAGCATTTCCAGTGCTGCATGGGGAGAGGGGCGCAGTGAATCTGCTCTAAGATTCCTTTGGGCTCTGGCTACCAACCCTCTCCTGGCAGCCTTCGGTCCATACTCGTAGGGACTGCCTTCTGGGTGGGGATGTCTTTTAAATTTCTTTTTTTTTTTCTGGAGACCAAGAAAGATTGAGAGTTCTATTCCTCCACTGGCCACTTGCAAGACTGTTTTCCAAGGTTTTCAGCCCAGGAAGAGCCTAAACACTGAACAGGACAGATTGTTCTGGGAAGTCCCAAAAACTATGGGGAAGGGACAAAGTAAGAGAGGTTCCTAGTCTAGCATCAATAATTATGTTTTGAAATCAGAACTGCGTTTGTACTTTATTCATTTTCTCTCCCTCGTCTTCTTCGTTTTCTTTTTTTTTTTTTTAACTTTTTTATTGTATAGTGTAACATATATACAAAGAAAAGAAAAAAGCAATATTTTTCAAAGCACTCTTCAACAAGTAGTTAGTTACAGGATAGATCCCAGAGTTTGTCATGGGGTACCATATGATCTCAGATTTTTCCTTCTACTGCTCCAGAATATAGGAGGCTAGAGGGCTTGAATATTTTTTTTTATCACCAGAATCTTTTTTTCTTTCTTTTTTGCAAAAAATAACATATCTACAAAAAAGCAATAAATTTCAAAGCACAGCACCACAATTAGTTGTAAAGCATACTTCAGAGTTTGACGTGGGTTACAATTCCACAATTTTAGGTTTTTACTTCTAGCTGCTCTAAGATACTGGAGACTAAAAGAGATATCAATTTAATGATTCAGTAATCATATTCGTTTGTTAAATCTTATCCCTCTCTGCATGGGACATGACTCCCAGGGATGTGTACCTTCCTGGCAACATGGGACAGAGAACCTGGAATGAGCTGAGATTCAGCATCAAGGGATGGAAAAAAACCCTAGAATGAGCTTAGAATTAACATCAAGGGATGTTAATTCCCCCAAAGGGGGAAGAGTGAAATGAGACTAAGTGTCAATGGCGGAGAGATTTCAAACAGAGTCGAGAGGTTATCCTGGAGGTTATTCTTATGCATTAGGTAGATATCACCTTGTTGCTCAAGATGTAGCAGAGAGACTGGAGGGAACTGCCTGAAAATATAGAGCTGTGTTCCAGTAGCCATGTTTCTTGATGATGACTGAACAATGATATAGCTTTCACAATGAGACTCTGCCAATGTGGAAACCTTGTGTCTGATGCTCCTTTCAGCTACTATATCAACAAAAGAGTAGAACATATGGAATAAAAATAAATAATAGGGGGAACAAATGAAAAA